>JARYZH020000019.1:550876-830876 GCA_030021035.2 Notholithocarpus densiflorus | reverse complement strand
TCCAAGCACATGCAACAAACAAAGAAAAAGCCAGTAGACAAGCAAAGGAGATAGCAAAAAAGGAAAGAAATCATACAAAGAGACACACTACAAAGAGAGCCAAACGGGGGGCAAACAAGCATATTAAGCACACGAGGGGGTCAAACAAGCATGTTATCAGACAAAAATGGGTTCCCTAGGAGGACAAATGTAGGTTTGGATTGGGTGTCCATAGTTTCATGAGATTGGAGTATGGACGACACACGTGCCATTAAGCAAAATTCCTAAAAGAGACTCGAGGTCTCGTGTATCAAAGACGGGTATAGACCCGCACGAGATTGTAGGAATTAGGCTTGATGACACAAGCAAGCACAAGGACTCATGCATGAACATGTAGACAAGCATGCAAAGATGCAAAGAAACAAAGAGAGCCAAATGAATGGCATAAAGCAATAAAGGCAAGCATATCATCGCACGGAGCGGAGAAAAGTATGCATCAAGCAAACCAACTATTAGGATTAGTACCCTAAAATCCTATTGTATGCTATGTATGACATTATATATGACATTATGTTCTATGTAATAAATTTGTTTTATTATTATCTAAAATAATGGTAGCATGAATATTTGGACATTATCATATAGTTTTTGAGATGCATAGCATGTGATTTAGTCACAGAAGATATAAATCACAAGTTCTTTGTAAACTCAAAATCTTAGTTCTTAGTCGATGATGAAATTGTGAATTTCATCTGTGAAGACTATAATATGTCAATTAAGATAATTTGTCTTGATAATGGAAGTGAAGACTTCTAGTTGATATGTTAATATGTTTTAAGTGTATAAGACATATTGAATTGGATCGCTGTGAGATTTATTATTCCATTAACGACTGTCAAATGAATAATAAATCTCACGACTTTCATTTACTTAAACTCTCAATCTTGAGGGAATAGTGAACCCAATCATGAAATGTAGGTTACTTTAATATATCAGGAATGAAATCTAAACAAACGGTTAAAACCTCAATATGTTGGGAAACCACAAATAATGTTGAAGGAACACATATTCTCAAGATGGAATTTTAAAGTCTCTTTATAGAGATATAAAATATTCCATTGAGATAAGTTTAATGAGTTTGGTTATTCAGAGTGTTAGGCTTAACCACTTTAGTAAATAGTTACTAAAGTTTATATTTTATGAAATTAGATTTCATAAAATATATATGAATAACTTAAAGGATTAAACCGGGTACTCAAGGATCAGGAGGTAGTAATTTTCAAAGTGACAGTTACACATTATAACTTTGTATTACTACGAATATTTTCATGAATGGGTTATAGGTTTAATAAAGTCTTGGGATATAATTTATTAATAAGGCCTAGAGTGCAATTATATTTATATAGTGATATTAAATATAATTAATGGTAACTATGGGTTTGTCAAGAGTTGGCAAATAAGTCCAAAGCCCATTGGAGCTAGAGCTTTATTTGTCCCTTTTGGTCCCACTCCAAGCCACACACTAAAACCCAATTGGGCTGGCCTAAAATGCTAACCTAATTAGATAATCAGTTATTTATTTAATAAGAGTTATTAAATAAAGTAACTACATAAGTGCAGATATGTACGTCTGATTAAAAGAGAGAAATATTCAGTGTTTTCTCAAGACACTTGGTTATTCTCTTAAACAAATACATATAGAACTGATTGAGAGACCACACATCTTGAGCACATTGTGGAATTGGAGTGAAGATTGAAAGTCTTCCCAAGTTCACTCTTCATTTTGTCTTGAATTTCATTGCATCAAGGTACGCCTTCTTGTTCCTTGTTTTTAAAAATCAGATATTGCATGTTATCTCACATGGATGAAGTAGATATGTTTATATTCTGCTGCGTGTTTTTGTATGAGATACAAAATTGTATTTTTCTATGTGTTTTCCAACAAATGGTATCAGAGCGATCTTCAATCTCATGTTTGTATAATGTGTTGAGTGAGTTTTAGAATCAAAGAAAACTGTTTTCATGGTTTTTGAAAATTCTACAGTAATTTTTCTGCATATTTTAGTTTTAGAACTATTGTTTGATAAAACTGATATTGATGTTATGATGTTGTTTAAGTTTGATTTTAACCATGCCATATTGAATGCATCAATGAAATTTAGTTTTAATCTCAATCACATTCTGATATGATCAAGGGATTATGTTTTGTTCAAGTGAAACGTCAAAAATGATTACTAGAAACATATAAAAAAAATTTAGTTTCACGAGTCTCAATCGATCGAACAGGAATCGAGAATCGATCAAGTCATCCAGAGACTTCGAAATGGATTTATTAAACATTTTGATCTATCGAGAAATACCTTCAACCGATCGAACGTACTGTTTTTGAAATTTCACTAAGTGTTAAAACATAGATGAAGTGCAAAGCTGTGTGTGATGAGATTACACATGTTTTCCAAATAAAAACCTTTCTTTTAAAATTTCTTGTAGGAGAGAGATTCAAGGGTTGAACCTCACAGCCTCCATTATCGGTTTATAGTAGTGTGATTAAGCATCTCGCCTTGGCATATATGCCTTGCTCCCAATAGAGGGTGTTTAATTCATGTTACTGCAGATTAAACTTCTTAATGATGGACGATATGTGTTTTTACATTAAGAATGACCACGATATCGTGGAGTTACTTGGTGACTCACATAAAGTCCTGGCAATGGTGTACACTAGACTAAGTTTAATGTTAATCTCCCTACAGAGCTATGTCATTATTACTTAGAGGCTAAAGGGAAAGCGGCATATTATTAGTGTTTGATAAGAGTTATCATGACAGCACTAATAATGAGAATAGTTCTCAATCAGTCATTATGTTTATAATTTATTTGCTACCAAGGAATTTTAAACATGGGATTGGGTTGTTGCATATTTTATATTATGGTTTTATTAAGGTTCCATACTATATGTTTATATGCTAAATTGAGAATGTCCAGTTTACTTATTATATTCATGTTTATTGTTTTCAGATTTAAGCATGGCATCCTTTAGCCCGCTTGTTACCATTCTTAATCAAAACAAACTGACAAGATCCAACTATGTTGACTAGAAAAGAAACTTAGACATTGTTCTTATTGCTGAAGAGAACAAATTTGTGCTTAATCAACCATGTCCAAACTTTCCTTCATTAGATGCTTCTTCTGAGGAAAAATAGCGATATGATCGTTGGCAGAAATCTAATGAGATAGCTAAGTGCTATATCCTAGCATCTATTTCAAATGTTCTACAACATCGAATGCAGGATGTGAAATTAGCTTCAGACATAATGTTAAGTTTGAAGAAGATGTTTGGTGAGCAAGGCCGTTCAGCTAGGCAAGACACTATGAGGCTTATCCTAAATACCAAAATGGCTCAAGGGACTCCAGTAAGAGAGCATTGTCTTAAGATGATCTCTTATCTGAATACACTAGAGGTTTTAGGTGCCAACATTGATGGAGAATCCCAAGTAGATATGATACTCCAATCCTTGCCATAATCATTCAAAGAATTCAAACTTAATTATAATATGAACAAAAAGATTTATACCTTGTCTGAATTAGTGGCAGTGGAAGGCATCCTTGGGATAGCTAGTGTTGATACTAATATGGTTGAAGCTTCCTCTTCTAAGCCTAAGCCGAAAGACAAGGGTGGTAAGAAGAAGAAGAATTTCATCAAACAAGATGGTAAACAGCTTGCCTTAGGAGTTGCCAATAAGTAAAAGAAAAAAAAAAGCAAATGACTACACCAAAGGAAAATGTTTCCATTGTGGTGAGAAAGGTCATTGGAAAAGGAACTGTCCGAAATTCATAGCTGGCAAGAATAAAGGTGTAATGAGATCATTCCTTCTTGAAATTTGTTTAGTACATAATCCCACAGATTCCTGGTGTGTGGATTCAGGTTGTACTAATCATATCTGCAATACTTTGAAGGGGTTCCAGGAGATTAGAAGGCTGAATGAAGGGGAATTGTTTCTTACTTTGGCTTATGGGAGCAAAATTCCAGTTATAGCTGTTGGAGTGTTTAATTTATGCTTTGATTCTAGGGTTTTAATATTGGAAGACTGCTTACATGTACCCAATGTTCGTAGGAATTTAATTTCTGCAACTTATTTAGGTAGACATGGATATTGTGTTATCTTCAGAGACAATGTTGTAATAAAGAATGATAAAATATTTATTATAACTCCTGATAAGCATGAATTGTACAATTCTGATTAGATAATAACTCATGTGTAAAATCATTAAAGAGAAAGTTTCCTTCTACTAGTGATGCATATCTTTGGCATTTGTGTTTGGGTCATATTAATTCAAACAGGATCCAAAGACTGGTGAAAGATGGGCTTTTAGAACCATTAGATTTTAATGAATTCTCAATCTGTGAATCTTGCTTGGAAGGTAAAATGATGAAAAGGCCTTTTAATGCAAAAGGATATAGAGCCAAAGATTTGTTAGAACTAGTACATTCAGATGTATGTGGTCCAATGTCTATCCAAGTAAGAGGTGGCTATGAGTATTTCATTACTTTCACTGATGATTACTCTAGATTTGGTTATGTGTACCTAATGAAACGAAAGTCCAAAACTTTTGAAAAGTTCAAAGAGTTTAGGGCTGAAGTTGAGAATCAATTAGGTAAACGCATAAAGGTCATTTGATCTGATCGTGGTGGTAAATACCTTCTTGGGGATTTCAAGGATTACTTAACTGAAATTGGGATAATATCTTAGTTGACTACACCTGGAACACCACAACAAAATAGTGTAGCAGAAAGGAGGAATAGGACTCTTTTAGATATGGTTAGATCCATGTTGAGTTATTCGACTCTACCAATTTCTTTTTGGGGATATGCCTTAAATACATCAATGCATCTTCTAAATTTAGTTCCATCAAAATCTGTTCCCAAAACACCCATGGAATTGTGGAGTGGGCACAAGCCTAATATGAGATACCTCCACATTTGGGGTTGTCTAGCATACGTGCTAAAAGGGAAGCCTGATAAATTGGAACCAAAATCAAAAGTATGTTTGCTTGTGGGTTATCCAAAAGAAACTATGGATTATTTATTCTATAGTCGTAATGATAACAAAGTGTTTGTTAGTACAAATAACAAGTTTTTGGAATATGACTATATAAATAATTTTACTCCTAAAAGTAAAGTTGTCTTAGCTGAAATGAATGAACCTGTAATTGAACAATCAATGGATGAAGCTAGGAATGATGTGGTTTTATCAGATACACCACAAGATATTACTCATGAGATGACTAGTACACAAGAGCCTCATCGTAGTGGGAGGATTATTAGGCCACTTGTAAGATTTATAGGTTTGGGAGATGTTGATACTATATTTTGTCCGCCCTCGATTTGCGTGCCGAACCTCGAAAAATCCAAAAAATATCATCTTCTCTCCATGGGGCCGTGAGAACAACTAGAATGACGTGGCATAACCCGTTCGAACATCGGTGCACTTAAAGTGCCTTTTTCAGCTAAAATGACCAAAATGCCCCTAGTCAACCCTAGGTTGACCGAAAGTAAAACAAAGTCAAAATCCTCCTCAAAACAAAATTTTTCATGGTTTTATATCAAACCTGAGCACTTCGGAGATTTTTAGCAAGTTTGACTTGGAGTTGACTCTGGTGGGCCCCCAGAAACCCTAATTTTGATCTGGCCATTAGAATGAGTTGAAACCAATTCCATTATGAAGGTAATCAAATTCTCATTCCAATGAATATTCATGGGTTGAAATCGGAGTTAAAACGGTTGAGATATTAAGAAAACCGTGAAAAGCACGTTAGCACGCTTTCCAAGGTCATAACTTTTGATCCAATTGTTGGAATTTTAATTTATTTAGTGTTATGAAAACTAGACATCCAGGGCTTTCTAGGGACACCAAGATCACCTCAATTGGAGTCAGGGAAAACCTCCAAATGCGCGTCCGAAGTTGGAACTAAAAAGTGCAACAAGACAAATTTGCCGATGTCACGATGACATCAGCTTGGCGCACCTTGTTGGGCCGCCAGGCCCAGCTGGAGCACCTACAAGGTGCGCCATGCCTTGGAAAAGTGTGCCAAGGGCTATAAATAGCCCCTGGCACCCCAGATTGGACCAAAATCGAAAAAGTGGGGTTTGGGAGCTGTTTGGGCTTTTTTGGGCATTTTTCCTCTCTTCCCAACACATTTCTCCACCAAAAATACACAAAAAATACATCAAAGCTTTTTGATTCTTCTATCTTCACCAAAAACACAAGGTATTGTTCTTACCCCTAATCTTTCTCTCCTTGGTTCCATACCTTGGATTTGAGGTTTAGGGGTGTGGGCCTTAATAACATGATTTATTACTTTCCTTAGCATATTTCTTGCTTTATCTTGCTCCTAGCATGTTCTTAGTTTAGATCCATGTTCTTCCATGCTTGTTTATATGTTATTTGTCGTGATCTACATGCTTTATGCTTTATGCCATGCTTTCTATGCTTAGATCTATCTTTCCCATGTGTTGTTTGGCTAGATCCACATGTTTCTATGCTTGTTTACATGTCTATTTGTCTTTCCTACATGCTTTATGCTTTATGCCATGTTTTCCTATGCTTTGTTCCTCTTTTTGTTCTATGTTGATGTTAGGGTGTTACATGCTCGCATGCTTGTATGATGTTGTTGGATATGCCTTGCTTGGATCTATGTGTTTATGTGTGTATATTTCAGTTGCGTTTTGCATTTTTTTTGGGTCCCACAGCACTGTTCATGGGACCACCAAACTCAGCAAAACGCAGATTTCTAGGTAAATTTGGGTCCCACAGCACTATTCACATCTTTAAAAATTATTTTGCTACAGTGATTTCAGCAATAAGTTTTCAGTTTTTAGCAAATAAGCGGTATCCAAACAGATCCTAAAAGTAAAGACCTGAAATTTGAATGGCACAAAAGTAAAAGAGTTGAAATTTAAATGACATAATAGATTTTAATTTCTTTCAAGCCTTATAGGTTCTTTAATATAAAGAAATGGGAGTTCTAAGCCATCATTCATTCTTATGAGACATACCCATATCGTTCTTTATTTAAGGTTTAAAAACCATTTAAGAAGGATGAAATAGAAAATCTTTTATATTTAGGTGTCTAGGTATAGTATAGTATAGTATAGTGTGTCTACACACACACACACACACACACATATATATAAGTGCAATAAAGTAAAGGGGGAGTGGGATTGTGCAAGAAATTAAAGGGATGACATAAATAAAAAGGGGAGGGGGATTGCTTGGAAAATAAAATGGATGACATAAATTAAAAGGGGAAAGGGGATTGTTTGGAAAATAAAAGTGATGACATAAATTAAAAGGGGAAGGGGATTTGCTTGGAAAATAAAAGGGACGACATAAATTAAAAGCAAGAATAGTAAAAATCCCTAGATGCCTAGGTGGGATGGGATTTCTTCCCCCTAAGGGTACTTCCCATACAAGTCCTAGGTGATGGTCCAATACCCATCTAGGGAAACAAGCACAATAACACAAATAAACAACAATAATATGAACATAAATATAAAGAGAGAAATATATACATAAAAGCATAGGAATATAAAGAGTTATGAACAATAAATAGGATAAAGAGAATGATTTTATATATGGAAAAGATGTTTACAAGATAATAAGAGAGGATGAGATGGGTGTAGTTATTTAAGAACTTACCCATCCCTACAAGCTTACCCACAAAAATAAACAACAATGGATGAGGTTTTGTTTTTTGTGTGGGTTTCCTAGAGAGAGAGAGAGGGAGAGTTTTTTGTTTTTTTTTATAGAATTTCTAGGGCTATTTTTCTAGAATTTTCTTACTTTTTTTGCTGACTTTCCTCACTTTTTTCTCCCTATTTCTCTATTTTTCACTAAGAAAAAGTTCATATTTTTAACAAAAAATGAGGGGGTATTTATAGGGGAATGAGTACATGGGAGGCTAGGGCGGCTAGCTCTGGTGTAACATGTTACACTTAAGCTAGCCTCCCATTTTTGCCACCTCATCAGCCTATTTTGTCTTTTTCTAATTTCTGGCTCAATCTTTGCATAGCTATTTGGAGGCCTTTATGAGCTCCATTTTCTTCAAACTTTATATGCTTGAAAATCTCTGGATGTCTAGTTTCCAACGGTCTTGGTCTTGCTTGATTTGAAGCTATGGTCTTCGAGATATCACGCTTGAAAGAAAGGTGACACAGTGCTGAAAAATTCTGTGACATTGTTTCCTTAAAAAATTAATATCTTCTAATCTGGAGCATATATCATCGAGACCTTTTGATAAAAAATAGCTAATACTTGGTTCTTCAAGATGGTTGAGCTTGCTCGCTCTAGTTCATGTCCAATCGATACAGTTTATTGCGCAAATTCGGGTAAAAAACTACCAGTTTTTCCTTTAAAAAAATGAGGATTTTATTAGGATTTTTAGTATTTTGGTGATATCTCATCCGTTTTAACTCCGATTTTGACCCGTAAACTCTTGTTTTGAAAGGAAAAATATGTCTTACAAGATAGTCCAAAATTCAACACATTCTAATGGTTAGATTAAAAGGTTAACTTTTTGACCATACCTAGTTATAGTTTTGGTCTTAATTGTTGTAAAAATAGTTTTCAAATATTGTGACATTTTGATCCACCATCCAATTATGTTGTATTTATTTTTATTTTTTTTTACCCTTTCTGGCTTTGAAACTCATGATTTTGCGCATTTTTTCAATTTTTTTTTTTTTGATTTTTTGGTCTTTGTTTTGACGTGTAAATCGAAGCCGGACAAAATACAGTATCGACAGTGTCAAAGGCTGAATGTCTCGAACGTTGATGATCTGTGTTACTTATATCCTGAAAAGATAAAAAACAGAGTCAGAGGAGACCGGTGGAGGCCGGCCAAAGGTCCTCCGATGATAAAGTCAGTCACTCTCTTAATTTCAAGTAAAAAGGAGTATATATGTTTTTTGGTGGAAGTTTCAGAATGAATTACCCTTTTGTTGGCGAGTGTTTATATAGCATGCGGGGAACAGTTATTTATTTGGTAACCGTTCCTATTGTTGAGGAGTTCGATAGATTCGGAGGTAACTTCCATAACCGCCATGGAAGTTACATTATTTGGATACGCATTCCGTGACGGTTTGTTGGACTTGACTTGTACTGGTTCGATTTCCTTATGCCTGGTGATAATTTGAGTCATCTAAGGCTCAAAGCGTTTGGGGTGCAATAACCTAGTCCGTCATTTAAGGATGGACGGACGAGGTCGTCAAAGGACGAGGTTGTCCTGGACGAGGTTTGATAGACGAGGTTGTCATGACAACCACGCTCCTGCGCCTTTCTTTGGACGACTAATATGGACGAGATAAGGTTGGTTTGCTACATCATCAGTTTACACTCTTAAGGTTTAGACTAATGCTACCCAGGTCCAAAATTTTTTAAAATCGATCAATTTGGCCCCTAAATTCAACATAGTCTATAAAGTTAGCTAGTTTTAAAAAGTTTTGAAAAATCTTAGACCGTAAAGGACATACTTACCCTTTAATTAATGTCAATTTTGCAAATGATTTGATAACCAATTGAGCTAAACTCCGAGCAGTTGGTACGCGGTACCTGGCTACATAGAACTAAACATTACCACCCCTACGTGTAGAACAACCAAAACCGCAAGCATTTTGTGTCTCTCTCTCTTTCTCTCTCTAGAGTTCGGAGAAGTAGAGGAGGAAGGAATGATGCCTTGCGTACTTGGCTTTGAGACGACAGCAGCAATAGCATCATCTTTCCCCGTTAGTTCTGTGACCAAAACTACATCCACCAATACCCATTCTACACTCCTCCACTGCCCCACCCGCTCTCTTACATTTACTTCTTCTTCTTCTTCTTCTTTTTCTTCCAGAACCATCCTTAATGGCTCAAGCTCTACAAGGCTTGCCTCCATTCGTTGCTTCTCAGGTACTCCATTCTACTCGTTCATCCTTCTTCTTTTTCTTCATTTTCTTCATTTCTGGTTTTTGTAATACTGGATCCTGATGAGTTTTCTTTGATGGCTGTAATCTGATTTGAGTAAATAACCTTTAATTTTTAATGGGATGTGGTTTAAATGCATGGGTTTATAATTGGCTTACAAAAATTTGAAGAAAAAGATTGATGGGTATCATCTATCATGGTTGTCTATTTGTGTTTGTGATTTTGTGATGTTCAATTTTTCAACTTTTTTAAACTGGGTTTTAGGATTTGTCATTTCTTCCTCTGAGTTTTCTCTGATGGGTGTAATCTGATTTGAGTAAATAACTTTTAATTTTAATGGGATATGGTTTTAGATGCATGGGTTATAGTGGGTTTACAAAAATTTGAAGAAAAGGTTGATGGGTATCATCTATCATGGTTGTCGTGTTTATGAATTTTGTGATATTCAATTTCCATCTTTTTTGACTTGAGTTTTGGGATTTTTCAAGAGCCTAGTAATATTTCAGTTCGCTTTAGAAGCAAATTTTTTTTTTTCCTTATTATAGTTGATATGAAGCTCTGTTGTTAACATCTACTCCTTGTTGATAATTATTCTGTTTCGAACATGTTATTCAACCTTTAAAAAAAAAAATTGTTATTCAACCTTGTGGTTTGATTTGTTGCGCATATTATTGAACTTCATTTAGTTTCACGTGGCACTTTGTTACCTTGTCTTCTGTATTTAAAAAATGTAGCGTATTTTTCACTTATAAATTCAATCGTGATTTCATGGAGCTTGTATCTGCAATGCATTTAAGCCTAAAAAAAAAAATAGTTCCCTAGAGATGATTCTATCTTAGGACTTGATTTCTCCAGTGTCTCTCTTTTATAAGTTTTGTGTACTTGGGCAATTCCCTCTCACATTCTTTTGATAGATCTATTATTAATTTAAAAGATAAAGAAAAACTGGAATGGGAATCTAGGGTTGCTGTGCTTGGAATGACAAATTGTACTGTCGGTCCCATAGTTATAATGAAGGAAAATAGTACAGTTCTTCCAAGTGGTAATCATATGTGAAAGGATCACCTTCCTGCTTGGGTTCATTAGTGTCTTGAGTGTACCAACTATGGCCTCCCTTAGCAAGAAGTGTCCTGGCAGATAGAAAAGAAATCTCTATGGCTCTTAGCAAAAACTAAAATACTTGGGTTGAGCTTTTGCACACTTGACTTTGTTAAAAAATCTTTAAGTGTTTTTGTTACTGAAAGAGAAAAAATCTTGACATGGTCTTTTCTTTTTCATTTTGTGCAACTTGTATTATGATATTGAAAGATCAAGTAGATATGGTCATTATCTTAAAATCCCTTTATTTTTTCTTTTTAAAAAATAATAATAATTTCCAAAGAAAAAAGATACATATGTCCAATTAATTCTTTTGTGCAGTTCTAACATCTTGCTTTGAGACGTTATGATGCTGAAAAACCTCTCCTTCTCTTTCTTTATTTGTGTGTGTGTTTGCAGTATTAACTCCTGAGCTGAAGACTACATTGGATAAAGTTGTTACTTCGCACAAAGTGGTTCTTTTTATGAAAGGAACGAAGGATTTTCCACAATGTGGATTTTCGAACACTGTTGTGCAGATATTGAGGTCTTTTAATGTACCTTTTGAAACAATCAACATTCTAGAAAATGAAATACTACGTCAAGGATTAAAACAGTATTCCAACTGGCCTACCTTTCCTCAACTTTACATTGAAGGAGAGTTTTTTGGTGGCTGTGACATCACTGTTGGTAAGTTTATCTATTTTTTAGAAGGTTGGATTTGTTTAAAATTAGTAAACTCCATATCCAATTATTACTTTTAAAATAGTGCACAGCCATTAAAATTTGTTGAAGTTTTTGCAAAAATAGATACCTAAATGAGTGCTGACTTAGTGAGCTGTTCATCTGAAGATTCTAAATGTCAATAAGTTTTAATTCTTTTAAAATGTATGGGACTTGGTTAAATGAAGTCCAACAAGCATGATAGAAAAAAAAACAAAAGGGTATAAATCAAACAAGCGTGATAGAAAATAATCAATGTTTCTAGTAGATCTTTGTCTGTAATGAGTTTTGTCTAGGATTGGGCACTTGTGGTTATGTTTTGCTTATGATGGATAATAAGGTGCACATACGTCAATTTCTAATCCTTTTAAGTCTAATACTTTTATTGAATTCCTAGCTGATATGAATTTTAGATAATTTTTTTGTATTTTTTTAATCCTTTTTTTGGGTTCTTCCTTGTAATCTCCTATGTACTAGGGTTGTGCCCCTTTTTGCATTGTTTACTTATAGAAAAGTTTAATCAATATGTGCAGATACCTATAAAGTGTGGAATGTTCGTAATAAAAAGAGAATTAATGTTATTGATACATCTCTCTATGTAATCAATTTTGTTTGTGATTGGGAACTTGTGGTTATGTTTTGCTTATGATGGTTCACAAGTGCATGTACCCCATATTTTGTAGAAGTATATTAATATTAAATTGCTAGCTTATAAGTCTAATTAATTAGTTGATGTACCTCCAAAAGTGTGGAAAAATGCCTAATTTCCGGCCAACTCTACTCTACTCCCTCTAAATCCAAACTGGCCTTTAGGTGGGTTTATATTTTATTTTTGTGAGTGTGTGTCAAGGAAGCACGGGTGCTCCGATTTGGCTGGTGCACCCAAGTTGGATTCACATGGACGCGGCTGCATGCGCATCTGTGGACGAATTTTTTTTTTGACGCGGCCAAATTATGTTTGATACGGTCCAATTCGATCCGAAACGGTCTGAAACAGGACCCAATTCGGACTGATATGGGCCGATAGGGTTCGATTCGGTTTGATATGGGCCAAAATACTTGTTAAAAAAAAATGTAAAAGATTAGATCAAAACACACTAGATCAAAACACACCGTTTTGTTTGCAGACTTTAAAGGAAACAACCCTAAAATCATCTCAATTCTCACTTTATTATCTACTTTTGCTCTTAAATTGATATATGTTTACCATTATATGGAAAAAAAAATGCCTAGCAATATATAGAAAATATAAATAAAAATATATTTAATATTTAATTAATAAACGTATCTCGCCGCACTTGTGTCCTACTTTTTCAAAAATTGCTGTGTCGCCACCCGCACAGCACCTGCATCCACATCCACATCCGAACCCGAATCCGCACCCGTCCTTCCTAGGTGTGAGTGTATGGTGAGCACGTGTGTGAGTTTGTGAAGTCTCTATAATCTTTGGCTACATCGTCACATGACTATAAATAGTCATATATCGTTTATGGCTTTACCAAAGCCAAGTTTACAGCTACAAGAATTCTAGAAATTTTTAATATAATCTGATGGTCCCACTGTACAATGCAACAAGTGGCAAAGATGAAGATGCTACACATGTAAAGTATGGTGGACCTTGTGAAGTACTTCTCATCTTGTGTCGTCACAAGTAGCATAGTATAATTTTAACTTGATTAGCACCCAAGAAAAAAAAAGAAAAATGAATTTTTTTTTTTTTTTTTTTTTCAAAGTATGCACCTTCCTATCCGAGTCTTTCCTAAAAATCTTTTGAATTGATTCTGGATTTCCTTTCATAATTTTAGGTTTTTCATTGTTAGAATGGTAAATTTGAGGCCTAGCTATATACTATATTCATGAGGAAGGAACTTAATGTAATGGTTTCTTTATCATAAGGCTTTTTCTTGATGTCTTACCCTTTGATTGAGAGTGAGTTGACATGATTATGGCTTCAAATGGAACCAATAAGAATGGGGTGGAGGGTAAGTCTTGGGTCTAAGGGCTAAGGCCCCCCCTCAGTGTATGTAACATACTAATTGAAAGAATAAGGGTTAGCAAAGTTGTGCTCTGATTTATTTATTTATTTTTTAAACAGTTTCATCTTACAATGATTTGTTATTGAATGACAAAGTAATCTGTATAGATCCACCACATAGGAAAATGAATCATTGTATGGATTGTTTTGTTTTAAGTGCAAATCACTAAAAGATGCAACCAAGAAAGAATGTATGATTTATCACTTATCAAAAAAAAAAAAAAAACAAAAGAATGTATGATTTATCAATTTAGTCTCTCATAGAAAAAGGAAGAGTTGATTAATAAAATAGTAGTTCAAAGATATCTCAACATCTCATTTTGTGATGGACCAAAGACTATTCTAATGACACTCCTAGAAGGGTGGATCATCAAGAAGAAAAGCCCTTCACCTAGGAAAAGTGGAATTCGTAATATGAAATATTCTCATATAAAAATGATTTATACCTTCTTATTAAAAAAAAAAGGCCTTGACCTCAAATCTTTTATTTATTTTTTATTTATTATTTATGTTAGAATGTAGAATTTTTAATAGAAAATCCAGAATTGATTTAAAGAGCTTATGGAAGATTTTGCAAGGAAGGTGATTATTCTCTGTGTGAAAGTGGTAACTGTGAATTTTGAGTAAGATGTAGGGGAATTAACAAGTTCCCCTTACTCTAAATGTGTGGCCTCTTCTTCTTTGTTCCTTGCATTTAGATTATTGGTCATTGGATTATATTGGAGATTTAGAAAATTATGGACACTTGGTTTGGGATGATGCCATATGTGATCATTTCATTGAGTCATTGGATTGTGCAAGTAGAATTTATAAAGATTGTTTCGGAAAAACATCTACCTAAAAGGCTGTGCAACAATTTTGGAGTTATGTGTGCTAGTTAATTAAACTCATTTGCAAGCCTTTAATATTTTGTCAGCTTTGATACCAATTTTGATGTGGGATCTTTAGAAATTCAGCACTAAATTAGGGTTCATGAATAGGGTTTGATGTGTTAGGGTTTAGGTACGATTCGAGTAATAAAACGATTGGATCCTGAACTAGTTTGATGGTTGTTTGGTGTTAAAACAGTGAATATAACAAGAAACAGGAAAGATAAGCAGGTAATCACACCTAGGTTCTCTAAGCAATCGCATCTCCTAAATAACCTCTTCCTTGAAAGACTAGGACTCCTAAGAATAAAGAAAAAAATTTAAGAACTTCTAAATCAGATAGAAAAAGGACTCAAAACATAAAGTAAGACTCATAGGCCTTTAAAACAACCTACGACTAATATTCCAGAAAATTTGGAAATTATTAAACTACCCCTATTTTAGTGAAACTTTATTAAAACTGAACCACCAATTTTCCGACCTAAAGAAACTTAATACTATAAGACTCAATGATGCGGGAGACACAAGAAGATTTTTATTTAGTATTATTTATGTTTGCAAGTCAATTGTATTTTTATGTTTTAGGTCCTAATAGTGTATTAGGCTATTAGTATTTTAATTTGGAAGCAAAGTTATTTTTGTAATAAGAAAATTAGGGTTTCCTAACTAATTAGAACTAGGATTTAGCAATCCTTTATAAGCAACCTATTGTACTCCTTGAGGAGATAGTTGATATTTTGATGAATGAAAAAAATGGCCGTTTGGTCTCTCTTTGGTCTGGTGTTGACTTCAGGTTCACCCTAGGTGTCAACTCCTAGTGGTTTCCTGCTTGGTATTGACTCCAAGCCAGGCCTAGGTGCTGACTTCTAGGTCATATCTATTTATTTTTCTTTTGTTTAATTTTGTTCTGGTTGTCTTGCGTCAGTTTTGGTATCAGAGCAAACATCAATCTGTTTGAAGCATCACCACAGTCACGAACCAGAAAAGTATTTTTAAAAAAAACCTATGCTGTCATTATTTTCCACCCATCCACCCACCCCACCCCACCCCTCCCCACCCCACAGTAACTCAGATTTCAAACCAAACAGAGAACCTACCAAACTCCCAGACCCACCGTGAATCACCAATCTCTCCTTCCTCAAGCCATATTGCCACCATTGACATAAACATCCCAACCAGTTAAAGATCCCAACCCCACGGCCACATATCCTAAGTCCACACTCAAATCACAAACCCTTTGCAACCACGAAGATAGAGAAGAAGTCTTGTTGCCGCCAACCCCCCTCAAGTTGTGGCCTCCCTCGACAAGTCTCCCATCAACCCGATCTCAAAGGTAACCCAATTCAGCCCCCTTCTGCATTATCCACTTTCTTTAGCCAAAAAAAATTCTAACCAACCCATTTTAGAAACCAACCCTTGACCCGACCCATTTGTTAACACCTTTCTTTTACAACACCAATTTTTCTTAAAAAAAACAAAAAAACAATTCCAGCCCAACTTCAACCCAGCATTGACCTGACCCAACTACCCCATTGAAATAAAAACACGCCCACAATCTGATCAGTCTAGTAAACATCAGTCAATAAGATCCTTGTTCATTGAGTTATTATGGCAATATCAAAAGCACCTTATTTTGATGGTTGTAAAACTAATCCATGGGATTTTGTCAACTGGATGAATGGGATGGAGCAATTCTTTGAGCAAGCAAATTTTGCGGATAACATAAAGGTTTGGTATGCAAAGTTGAAGTTAAGAGGTGGAGCACAAATGTTTTGGGAGGGTCTTGGAGCTATATAACGTATGAACCTGCCATTAGTATGTGGGAAGATACGAAAGCAAAGCTTTGTGATGAGTATTTGTCACCATACTTTCGAGCTAAGTATCTACCCCAATCTCAGTGTGGTACTTTTCAAGTTGAAGCAAATACGATGAATCCTCATGCCATTTCATGTCCTCAATGCACTTTTGAACAATCTACCTTTCGTCAAGGCAAGGAATTATCTGAAAAGCTCATGAAAGGTGTTCAAGACTTGATTGCTCACGAAGTTTGCTTAGCACTTCACCACCATCACCTCTGTTCCATGCCGCCGCAAGCCCCCAAGACTCATGAGAGCCACTGTCGAGACTTCACGAAACCCAACTGCGACACCAACCTCAACCCAATCCTGTAAGGTAACTTGTAAATAGCCTGTGTTAAAATCCCAACACACTTCTCTTTGCAATACTCAATCCATATGACCTCACGTGATACATAACTTGTGCCCGACCTATTAACCCCAGCACAAACCCGTTAAAAAAAAAAAAAAAATTCTTTACCTGACCCAATTTTCCCTTTAAAAGTCCACCCATCAGCCCCATTTCCTAACAAACGCAAGCCTAAGCCTATTGTTTGACAACCTTGTTTGACAACCTAGTACTATATTGAACCATAAAACCTTGCTTGACCAAAAATAGAAAGTCAGAAAATTAAGTTTTAGTCTGTGTGTTATGTGCCTCTAAGTTGGAGCTGCAAAATGACTTCCTTTGATAGAGAACTTGAGAAGCAACTTAAGGATAGAGAATTTGAGAAGCAGATTAAGTAGGCTGGGAATAGACTCCTTAACACTCCTTCCTCCATTGATGTTCTTCTCACGCTTCTTGATAAAGTTGAAAATTTGTTAGCATATGTGGAGCAAGAACCATCCAAATCAATGTGAGATGCACTTTTACCCTCAGTGAAGGCAATTAATCACTAATAAACTTTTGAGACATGCTGAAATGGATGCGAAGGTTTCAGTTGTATCTTGCATTATTGAGATTATAAGGATAACAGCACCAGATTCCCCATATAAGGACGAGCAAATGAAAGAAATATTTTAGTTGATTGTGGTAGCATTTGAAAATATGTCTTATGTGTCTACTCACTCTTATAAGAAGGTGGTATCAATTCTTGATACCATTGCAAAGGTCAAGTTATGCTTGGTGATGCTGGATCTTAAGTGTGATGCATTGGTTGTTGAGATGTTTCAAAGTTTCATAAAGATAATTAGGTCCAACTATCCACTTGCTGTACTTTCAGCCATGGAAACAATTATGAATCTGGTCATAGATGAATGTGAAGACATTTCCTTGGATCTTTTTAGTTCACTTTTTGCTAGTGTTAGAAAGGAAAACCAGAATGTCGTGGAAATTGGGGGAGCAAATAATCACTAGGATTAATGCCCAGCTAGAAAATATAATGGCACCTACTCAAAAATAATGCAGCAAGCTTGAGGGTGCACATGATGTGAAAGTTGAAGTTGTTGAATGTGCTTCTGATCAACCCTCCATAGTGCTTGAAGATCTACATCTTGGTGAAGTCGAAGAGGTTAAAAGCACACTGTTTCCTATGGTTCATAAGGTTCAAGATGAGATTATACTGATTCTACACATTGATTTTGTTATTCCAAATGAGTTTGATGTGGTGGAATTCAAGGTTTTTCTTTTCCTTGTGCTCCTTGAGGTGATTCCAGACTTGAAGCAAGTGTTACTTGTCAGCATCCTAATCCTTCAATGCTTTAAAACTATAGGTCAAGTTTTCTACAACCAGAGGAGAATGATGTGGGAGAGCAAAAAGATTTTTATTTAGTATTATTTATGTTTGCAAGTCAATTATATTTTTATGTTTTAGGCCCTAGTAGTTTATCAGGCTATTAGTATTTTAATTTGGAAGTAAGGTTATTTTTGTAATAAGGCAATTAGGGTTTCCTAGCCAATTAGAATTAGGGTTTAGCAATCCTTTATAAGCAACCTATTGTACTCCTCGAGGAGATAGTTGATATTTTGATGAATGAAAAAATGGCCGTTTGGTCTCTCTTTGGTTTAGTGCTGACTACAGGTCCACCTAGGTGCTGACTTTTAGTGGTTTCCCTGCTTGGTGTCGATTCCAAGCCAAGCTTAGGTGCAGACTCCTAGGTCATATCCATTTATTTTTCTGTTGTTTAGTTTTGTTCTGGTTGTCCTGCGTCACTATTAGTTTCCCATCTTTCATCTGAAAAGAAGGGAGGAAAAAAGATGGAAAAAGGATCAAAGGAAATTTGCAAACAATGGAGGTAGGGAAGATGGGAATGATTATTGTGATTAATGAAAGCAGAAGTTTGGGGATCTTCCATATACGTGCACTGTGTAGTTGGTGTGGTGGGGCACAAGAGGTGTGCTTACCTTCTCCTTGTTGCCATGCCATCAATTGTGACATTCCTGGTCTTTCAGCTTCTGTTGTTAGAAATGTTGGGGGTGGGGAAATGGGGAGGTTTAATTAGGGCTTTGATAAGCTTGGTGGGGTTGTTACTCTATGAGGTGGTGGTGGAGGGATGTCTACAAATCATGTGGTTGTTTGCTCTGATTCCTCTTAATAGTGGCATATAAATTTTGAGATAAAAAGAGTTGTTTGTATGGAAAATGGCTCCCTTCCGATTAGGGCTATAAACGAGCCGAACTTTGTTGAGTAGTGAATGTTTTAGCTCGGCTCGACAACAAAAGTAGAATGTTC
Organism: Notholithocarpus densiflorus; assembly: GCA_030021035.2. Taxonomy (NCBI): domain Eukaryota; kingdom Viridiplantae; phylum Streptophyta; class Magnoliopsida; order Fagales; family Fagaceae; genus Notholithocarpus; species Notholithocarpus densiflorus. The sequence continues at coordinate 811,724 of JARYZH020000019.1, read as the reverse complement.
AAGTTTGGTTTGAGCTTGAATCAAGCCTACAAATAATGTTCAAGCTTGAGCTCATTATAAAGTATAAAAACTTAAGCTCAGCTTGGCTTTTCTTGATTCATTAGTCAAGTCAAGCTCGAGCTCAATATCATGCTTTCCAACTTGAGATCTAACACAAGTATATTATCAAGCCCATGTCAAGCTTATTATCTAGCCTATTTGGTTTGGATGAGTGATCTCAACTCCTAATTAATTAAAATCTTAGAAAAATATGAGTTTATTTGTAAGTTCACATCAATCTTATTACCAAACCCATAAATAAGCCTATGCTCAACTTGTTTTGTATCAAGTCATAATGTTCACGAGCTTGTTCATGAATAATTTTTTTTTACTTGGGCTCGGCTTCTTTATTAAACAAGCCTAAACTAAAGCTTAAATTTGGCTTGTTTATAAACAAATAAACATAAACAAGTATTTTATTGAGCCAAACCCAAGTTGTTTATGAACGGTTTGGTTAAGTTACAGCCCTACTTTTGATTCATGAAGACCATTTGGAAAGAATGTTGTAGTCTTGATTTTGAGAACTCTCTGAATGAGATTGAATCTATTTTTCTTCATAGCTAATCGTCTATTAAAGCCTCCAATCCTCTGTTCAAGCTTTTTCATCTTTTCTTATGAAATTCTTTATCTCATAAAATCTGGTATTTTTCATTGTTTTTTTTCTTTGGAATTCTTTATCTTATAAAATTCAGTAATACTTCCCATCTACTTAGTGATGCCTGTTTGTCTTTCTATATTTTCACAGCCTTTGAACTGTCAACCAATCAAGTGATTTATCTGTCCCCAGGAATCTTTATGCTTTGACTAATCCAGTTGTGTGGCCTAATCTTTTGTTTGATGTACTATGGTATAGAGCTTCTAGAGTCAATTGTAGACAATTTTTTGATAATTTGATATTTAGGGGAGGGGAGATTTGAACCTTGGACATCTCCGTTGGACTTGAACCCATAATCTCACTCTTCACCAACCACTTACAAGAGGAGGAGGTGCTAGTTAAGCTAGAGCTCATTGGTTGGGTGAGGTTATGCCCCCATTTTTTTATTTTATTTTATTATTATTTTTGGCGACATAATTGCTTGATGTTAAAAATGAAGAACCCCACTACTTCTTGTAACAATTGAATTATCAAAAAAAAAAAAAAAAATTTTGATGTGGTGTTGTAGGCTCAGTGCAATGTACAAAAAATATCGTATGATAGAGCTGGATTACGGGTGTCAATGAGCTTTGATTTTAAATGGCATTTCCTTATTCCACAAGCATGCAGGGAGGGTGAGGTTGTGGGTTCAACACCCATTTGGTGCATGTGTAATTTACCAATAAAAAATAGAGCTGAATTATGTCTTATGCGTCATATGCTAAAAAAACAATGTGGGTGGTCAAACAGGCAGGACAGAAAGTGACCCATTACTGAATCGACAGGTTTGCATAGGAAATCGCTTCATCCAAATAAAATGTAATAAAGTTTTAAACCGTATTCAAAATTTTGAAATATCCCTATAAATAGAAAACAAGCAATGTTTGTTACTTGTGACCTCACATCCTCGGTTCAGGTTGTTGGCTTAGAAACCTGCATGGATCAATTTTTGTTCTGAAATGGATGAATGCCAACAAATTATCAAAGCTTGGAGTTGAATGGTTGCTAGTGATGGCACTTCGGTGATGTCTGTCAAGTTATCAAGGAATGAATGTCCAGTCTTCTCTTACAGATATATCAGCTGAGTTTTGTTGTGCGTAGACCTAGATTCTATGTGCTGATGTCAGGAGTGAAATGAAGGTTATAGTTAATTTGGCATAAGAGTTTCTGTAGGTGGCTGTGGTTTCCATGTCCTACAGGATGCCTAGCCTTGTCATCACTAGATTGGTTTGGTCAAACCTCCTCAAGTCTTTGTTTGGTTCCAACTCTGTTCTCAGTGCAATTTTTTTTTCTTCCTTCCACTTTTCAGGCAGTTTATACTTGGAATAGCTTTAGCAGCAGCAGCAGCTAAGTAATATATAATACACGTGCACACACTTGTACTATTAAAAAATAAACGCAAAGTTTTTACCCTATACATGCAATGCTATTCACAGTTCCAGTATGAGCAATTTTTAAAAATAATTTGGCCCTAAAAGTTCAAGTAAAACTTCAAACATGTCTGCCTTTATACAATTTATAGATCTCTTTAATATTAAAAGATACTGTATGTTTGTTAATTTGTGAGTAGTTGTGAAATTCTTTTAATAAAATATATTTTTGCTGCAGAGGCATACAAGAACGGTCAATTGCAGGAAATACTGGAGAAGGCAATGTGTTCTTGAAGCTTTTCAGTTGGGCAATGGTATAATAATTGCACTCTTGACTTGCTTGGTGATTGAAAAGTGTATTGTATAATTCATCATTCCTTAAAATTTGTTTGATTACGGCCCAAAACATATACCTTGTATTTGACTACAAAATAGAAATCTCTATTTGGCAACGACAGCTTACTATTTGTTGCATGTTAATCACCTGCGAATCAATAGTATTATATATGTTTTGTCACAGATACAGGTCTGGGTCAGAAAGATGAAGACTAATGGCAATGGGCTCATTTTGTGTGTGCGTGTTCCCATGTATATGTGGGGAACCTTACCCTACATGGCTGCCAACTTTGATTGTGGACATTAGCACTTAGCATCCTCTCAAAGTTTTGGACCAATTTAATTCCTTAGCACTCCCTAGGTCTATCTACACTTTCTTTCTCTACGACCTCAATCTGACCACAGTGCCTCACATACAGAATTCAATTTTAATTGCAAAATTGTTTTATAGATCAAGTAACAGTTCTTAAAAGAGAATGTTTGAAGATTTTGGAAAAACTAGGACGATAATAGAGATGATTCTCACACTGCAAAACCAACAGTTGAAACCTCTTGCCAAGATTTGGGCTTGACAGAATGATATTAGAGCAACTTCTAAGAGACGGGATGGTGGGTAGGTCTCAAGGTGACATGTAGCCCTTTAAAGAGTAGATTGTGGGGATCCAAAAGGCCAAAAGGCATCTTGAGTGAGGTGAGGGAAAACCAAATCTTGACTGAGTTCTACATTTCCTAGGTGGGGAGAGGTCTTAAGCCTTATATGGAGGGCTTTGGACTCTAACTATAGTAAGAGGCCTTTTAAAACGTTGAGGGATGAAACAATGTGTCACTCTCAAAAAGGATAACATTTTACTAATGAAGAGTTGTTGCATGACAAAAATCACTAGGTTGTGATGTTAGAAGAAGAAGAAGAAAAAAAAAAAAACCTAGCATAAGGTAGGCATGGGAAATTAATCTCTAAATGACCCACTTTGGCACAAATCGCATTCCAAGTTGGGTTTTCTAGATAAGATCATTTGGTATACAAGAGACATATCAAGCTAAGCTGGTATACACGATCCTGACACAAAGCAATGGGTCAAACAGGAATGATTTAACAAAAGAATATGGCAGACTTTATGGAAGCTAATGATTTTATGCATGGAAATTCTATGTTCACAATATTTTCATAATAATTTAATAACAATAAACTCTATGCGGTAAGTTGTTACTGGTTTAAATCTAAGCCCACCACTTAAATTAGTTTTTTGCTCATCAATAAAAGTTAATAATAACTTGCCACCTAAGATTTGTGGTTAAATTATTTTAGACATAACATTTATGTTCTCCGACCCAAAAAGTACAGTTTGAAAGGGGAAATGACAAAAGCCGGTTACATAGAGTTGAATCATGGAGTAAATTCTTGTATCGTATTATTCATAAAATAGTATATTAGGAAGGAAAATTACACCAATTATATAGTTGTCCACTTGTGCCACTTCCATCATTTTAAGAAATTAAAGTATACATGTTTGTTTTTGTTATTATTATTGTATGGGTAAAATTCGAGGCCCAATATAGGATTGGGCTTGGATCAAGGCCCACTACAATCAATTTGTAGAGATAGGTAAGCAGACCAACACTTTTGACTCCTAAATGATAAACGGTATCAAAGAGAAAAATGAAGGTAGCAAGATTAGGTTTAATCAAGTTGATTAAGGATAAAAAGTTAAATTTATCTTTCCTTGGAATGGCTAAGGAGCCTTTTACACTTTATGGGTTACAAAGGTAAATGTTTATTCTTACAAAGGTAAATGGGTTTCGATTCTTGTTCACTAGGAATCTCCTTCTTTTATAGTGATCCCGCTCCAATCCTGACCCTCCACATAGAGGATCGTTGATCTCCCTCTAGGATACTTGTCCTATCCTTCCTTTTGAGGCCATGTTGGGTAGACTATAGGCTGTGTTGGCACTGTTCAGGTGTCATCTAGCCATTAATGCAGTTGGCATGGTTGGTGCAGTGCATTCAATGTAGAGATGATGAATGCTTCTCTAGGAAGCTTCCTTTCCCCATTTTCGTCACTATTGCCTTCCTTGGCTCCCACATTTCGGCTTTGTGTGGTTTTCATCTCACCCTCCTTGCATAGTCCTTATTTGAGGGTCTTTGGGCTATCTAGCCCTTCGGCAACAAAGCTCTTCTTTTAGGTCATTTGGGCTTACTTGGATCATGCTAATTATTGGTTGGGTCTTCATATTCCTCGGACTTGGCCCAACAATGCTAGTACTCTTAGCCCCCCACAATTATTATTATTATTTTTTAATTCTTCATCATTTGTTTTTAAGTGGTGAGGTCCGACGCTAATAGAAGTTGCTGACTCTTCTTTGTTTGAGCAGCTCCCACACACATAGACCAGAAGATCTCAGTTGTCTTGGACTAGACAAGCAAATGGTAGATAATTATTTCAAAAATCAAAAATCTAATAACTTGTTTATAGAGTGATTGTATGTAAACACTCAATTTTGCACCTATAATTTAATCTTGGAAGACGACTAAAATGATCACTCTGAATACCCAAAAATCATAACTGCATTTCATGCATTAAAACATTCATCACATGTCGTAAAAATGATCTTGAGACTTTGACGATCGCGACGATATGCCCGATTCCCAAATCGGACTGTTGGATTGAAAGATATCACAAGATCAAGTTTTCATGGTTTGCATGCATTTTATGTGGGTGAAGCTGATCACGTGTGATTAATTGAAATTAATTCTAATTGATCAAAAATTAAAATTAATTTAGTAATTTATGTGATTGGCTGATGGATTTGATAAAAAATAAGCTTGGTTGCATAGGAATAAAATGGATAATCAGATAATAAGGGAGTTGTGGATAATTGAGTTTTTTTTTTTAAATAATTATCTTTTAGATAATTATTATTTTAAGGACCTGATTATCAAATTAAGATGGATTTATTTTGGAATACAAGTTTAAAATATGTCCAAGTGCAATTCCCGACTCAGAAAACCCCTAAAAAAAGAGTCCAAATCGAACCAAAAGAGGAGAATGGGCCCAGCACTCAAGAGTGCCGATCAGCACATGGCAAGTGCTGATCGGCACTTCCACAGTGCCGATTGGCACAACCTCGAGGCCTGGCCCAAAAACTTTCAAATCAGGCTGAAACACATCATATTCGATTTTTTAGGGATAAAATTCAACCTAATCGGCCCTGCCGATTTTCTAAGCAACCCTAGCTTGTTTTTTAAGCATAACACCTTTATAAATATAGAATTAAAATCAGAATTCAAGACCCCTATGTTCTTAACTTAAAAGAAATTTTGGAAGTTCAACTTTAGGACTTTCTATTCTGTTAAGTACATTCTCTTTAGGATTTAGAGAGACTCACCCTCTCTCTAACTCTAAAGTGATTTCCCCATTCCCTTGTAAAATTCATTAATGCATTGATGCAAGTAAGTTTCTGAAAGTTCAAATAGCGTATAAAACACTATGAACATTTAGACCCCTAAATTCCAAATTATCAATTCAAGCTTATTATCAAACAATTAATGTGTAGAATATGAACATAAGCATATAACAAAATTGATATACAATCTAAACCAAATAAAATCACATCCACAGCAAAAATTAAATGGCAAAGATTAAGGGAAGAGAGATGCAAACATAAGAACAACACAACGATGTGTTATCGAAGAGGAAACCGAAGTCCTCGGCGTAAAACCTCTCCGCCGCCCTCTAAGCGTTAAATAATCCACTAAAGAATGTAGTTGGGATACATGAACAGCAAAAGACCCTCCAAGCCTAATCTACCTAGTGTACCTAAGCCCTCCAAGCTCCTACTCTAACGAGGTTACACCGTACCTATTTCTTCTTTAGCTTATTGGATTCCGCTATAGCCCATAGCATCAATTAATAACCATTGGTCCCTTTTTAACTGCTTCCCAAAGCACCAAAAAGCCTTCTCACAGATGTGGGTATGGTGAGAAAATGATTTGGCTAAGAACCTCTCAAGGATGTAACAATGGAGAGGGTGAGAGTAGAGGAATTTGAAGAGTCTCTATGTAAAGATTGTGGATGAGTCAATCTTGTTTTTCTCTAGGGTTTCTCTCTCAATATTATCTCTGGAAGCTCTCTACATTTCGTGGGTATAAGGGGTATTTATACTAGTGTGAGAATGGAATGCGAAGAGTCAGTTTTTCCAAAACAAAGGTGGCTGGCGACTTAGCCTCGCGACTTGATTGAGTCGTGAGTTCAAGCCGCGAACTAACTGAATGGCCAGTCTGGACTTTTTGTCCTGTAGTGCTACAGCTGGCATGACGGTTCAACTTCTCTGTATGCTTCACTCGTGTGCATCCTTTGGTGGCTTGAAAGTCGCGAGCCACCCGCGAGATCCAGTCGCGAGTCCCTGCTTCACTGCATAGTCTTGAGCATTTCTCCACACTCTCTCACACACTACCCTTACATGATTCCCACCTAAATACAGGGTTTCTAAGTGCTGAATTATAAGCAAATTGGCACGGAATAAAGCAAACAAAATGGTTGATTAAATTCAACCTTAAAATCTCCCCCTTTGGCTATTCCATGACAAAACCCTAAAACAAACCCTAGGCTTAACATGTGAGTTGGGAACAGTTGAACATAACTCACTCACACCTAACTCTAGAATCTGTGTAGCTCTTGAACCATAAGAACAAGTATCTCTTGAAACACAACAACACAATATGATCATTGTATGCAGAAAACTTGTAATGCATATGGAGCAAGCACAATGCGATCAAGCAAAATAGAATATAAGCAATAAACCATGTCTTGACCAAAAAGGAACAATCACTATAAATAGTGACCACAATGCTCATTCACACAAGGAATGAACATTTGGACATGCAAGCTAATAAGCTCAATGCAAAGTATCATTTGCATGTCCAACACTCAACCAATGCAACAACTCAAGGTAATTGCATTAAGGATAAAAAATCCAACGAAGGGCACAAGAGTGTACTTAAAGAAAATGCATAATATTTAACAACAAGTACAAGGCTATAAAGCAAAGGTACAACTACATGTACTGTAAATAAACAAAACATAAATATATATATATATATTTATATAAACCAAAGTACTAAACAAACCCATAATAAAAATTATCCAAACCATAACAACAAAAACTATAGAGCATAAACATAAAGTAAACTGCTTAAGATAAGTTTTTGGCATGCTCCCCCTTAAACAGACACTCCCCCTCAAGAGTTGCCCTTCAAAAATTCTCCACTTTTTTTACCGGAATGGCCAAAGGGTCACTGCTGGGTGGAGAAGCTATCAAACTTTGCGGAAAGTATGTTCATTTGGTCTTGAAGTGCAGCCAGCCTGTCAGATTGTTCATTCTGGACATCTCTGAGCCCATCAATCCTTTCTAGGATGATCTGGAATGCATCTGAAGGTATAGCTGATGAAGATGAAACTCTACTCCTCTTGCCACGACCTCGTGAGCTTGAGGGTTCTCTTGCAACCTCTTTTTCAGTCTCTATTGGTTCACCCTCTCCTTGGTCACCTTCATCTTCATCACCAGGGCGACGAACTTGTATCCTTGTGATGGTCAGTTTGTTGATGGCTGAGGGAGTAGGCATGCGACTGATATCTTGAGGGATTGCCACACCTTTTGCTCTAAAAGGCCTCATGAGTAGGCTAGAGAAAACCAGCTTGGCCCTTGAAGTTGTTCTAGTCTCATCCACAATTGTGTCAAAGATGTGAGAGCTAATGTCTATGAAGGTGTTCTCCTTGAGCTCCATGAGAAAGATAGCTCTAGCATTGTTGATTGTAGTCAGCTTCCTTACTGGGTACAAGTTGAACATCATTATGGTGGTTAGACACCTCATGTCAGCTGGGAAGGAATTAGTGTTGAGGCATCTCCCTTCTCTAACACCACCAATATGAGATTGGACAGTTTCTATGGATAGCATCCTGTCCTTGTAATTGGTGAAGTCATGATCATCTAAACCTTCAAACCCTAGCACCTCATCTATATCACCCGCATCTATATTGAATTCATTTCCTCTTATCCAACAATTAAGCTCATCCTCTTTTATCACAACATTTGCATAAAACTCCCTGATCAAAGGCTCACACACTCCAGGCAAGTCACTCAACAACTTATCCCAACCTCTGCCCTCAAAATAGTTTGGAATGAAAGTGTCCTTCAAATCCACCAAGTCTACAAATCTTTCCTGAATGATGGTTGCATTAAAGAAGAATGCTCTATATCTCTCAAAGTGTTGAGGTGATCTGAACTTGGTGTTGTCCATTTTCAGCCTTTTATCACCCTTCTTGGCAGTGGTTTTCTTCTTGGTAGGAGTCATCTGCAAACATAGCAGAAAAGGCCACAAAAACAGAGCACAATAGATGGAAACTCAACAATCAGTAAGAGATTAGTAGCACTGAAAGGAAATAGAGGGTTATACCAAAGATTTAGTCCACACAAGGTTTTAGAAGCAACAAAGCATGAGATAACATGCCACAGTAGAACACATTACAGATTTATTGCCAACTATGAATCAAAACCCAATGTAACAGTGTGCACAATCAAAACAAGAGCAACATAGGGCACAAAGCTAAATACAAATGAAGATGTGAAATAAGCAATCTGTGAACCAAATGCAACACATAACCATACCATCTCACTAAATCCCTAATCACTCAAGCACATGACTACAAGATAGTTCACAATGTGTATGAAATGCTCAACACAAGACAGATCAGTAGATATACTCAAGGGTGAAAATTACACATGATAACAAAAGAATCTAGCATCCTAAATCAACAAAACCTAAACATTCAAACTCAACAAACACGATCCCAACCCATATCTGAATCATCTTATATCCCAAATCTCAATAACAACTCACAAATCCAAGAAAAACAAGATTACAATTAAGAAAATCTAAATTAAGAAAACCCATACCTTTTCTTGAAGATTGAAGTTGAGAAGATGATGAAAATGGTGGTTTAGGTGAGAAACACGGTGGGTTTGTGAGAGAGAAGACAATGAATAGTTAAAATGTTCGAGGGAAAACTAAAAAGTTTTAAAATAAAATTGTCCTTAAAACGCAAAACACGCGTTTTTCGTGATTGAATCAAGTCGCGTGCAAGTCGCTAGGTCAAGCCGCCAAACACCTTAGAGATAAAAATTTGAAAATTTGTCTAAGTGTTTTTCGCGATTGGAAGTTCTACCCGCGAGAAAGTCGCAAAGGGAGCTGCAAAAATTTCTGTGTAACGCTCGCGACTAGAGCTTCCACCCGCGAACAAGTCGCCAGTATGAGTTGCGAGAAACTTAAAAACTCAGATTTTGAAAAATTTTCTAAGTATTTTTCGCGATTGGGACTTTGACTCGCCAGTGAGTTGCTAAAACCTTCTATGTAACACTTGCGACTGGGGAATGCGACTGGCTTGACCCGTGATCAAGTCGCCAAAACAGGGCAACACAATTTTTGAATTTTTGAAATTTTTGCAAAAACAAAAAAAAAAAAAAAAACTTTCCAAAAACAAATTAAAACACTCAAAAATCTTTTTGTGTTTGATCAAAGAAAATTGAGCATGTGAAAACACATTTAATCAAGTACAATCACACAAATGAATAAGGCATTCATTGAGCATAAACATATGTGATGTGTGTGGGTACCAAAGATGAGATAGTCCTTAGTCTAATATGAAGTTTCAATGATCAATTCAACTAAGGCATACACAATTAGCACTAGGAAAAGTGACCTATCTCAATTATAGAAGTATGCATATATGACCTCCCACAAAAACTTGATTACATAATATGAAGCTTTTCATTTGGCTCCATTCACATCATAACATTTGATCTTTTTGAATCAATACATCTCATTTAGAGATCGATGCCTGAAATTTTTAATATTTCAAATTGATGATTAAGCCTTTGGCTTTTTGGGCATCATACATTTTATTTTAAGTCGCTTTCCCTTTTTCCTAGTCAAATACTAGTATGTGTGACAGACTTTTGCAGCTCATTACCTCTTTTCATTTGAAGATTTACATTTGTTGAGCTCTTTAAGCAAAAACAATAAAATAAAAGAGTGGGAAGATATATAGGCACAAGTCTATGCATGTCTCAAGATCAACAAAACCATTGACTAATCATTCATGACAAGTTTGAAGATCGATTTACAACAATCACGTAGATGTCAAGAGTTTTCCCACAATGAAAAGAGTGCAAAAAGAACAAGCTATGCTTGTAGATGCACAAAGCCATTAGTACAAAGGTACAAGGCAAAATATGCTTGTGACAAAGCACAATAATGTCGATCAAACTTTTTAGATTTTCTATTTTTTATGTGTTTTTGGATTTTTGACATAAAAGCAAGAAAAGATTGATAAAAAACAACAATGTAAAAACATTTAAAGAAAAAACAAATAATCAAAACAATTCTCAACTCAAGCTAGCAGCAACGCACAACCAATCATAGTCACAAAACATTGGAAGTATTAATGCATGGACATGTTGTAATGCTTATGCTTGAGTACCCCTCTTCACCCACACGTCACGTGCGTTTGGGGTGATATCCCTATAGGATTGGGTACGAGAGTTAGGACTTTCAAACCTTCTAGTGAAGCTTTCCAAGCAAGTGGCGAATGCACCGATCATCTTCATCACATCCACCACACCAAAATCACCTCGGTCTCTTGATTGCTCAACAACCCAATTTCTTTTGTCATTTCTTGGTCCTCTTGGCCTTTGAGCACCTGAATTCTTCAATGCTTGTAGCTTATAACAATTGGGTCTGGTGTGACCTTGAATTCCACAATGATGGCAGAAGTGTTGAGTTCTCGGACCTCTTTATGACTTTGGGAGTGAGTTCCCTTTACCCTTAGGTTTGACCACTGATTGTTTAGGAGGTTTAGTCATAAACCGTTGGTCAGTCACATCCTTCTTCTTCTCCGGCTTCACTTTCTCAACATTTGTGAAAGCTCCCTTCGATTCTTTGGCTTTCACAAACTTCATTTCCTTGTATTTATTTTCAGCCGAACTGCTCTCTCCGGTGTATCCCAATCCACCTTTGTCGAAAAATGGTTTTTGATGAGCAAGCATTTCATCAAGCTTCTGAGAGGAGACTCGGTCTACTTTAGCATTGACTTGAACCATTTCATGTTCAAGGAATTTGATTTTTGAATAAGCTTCAGTTAGCTCACCATTTAGTGTCTCAATCTCACACTTGGCCTCCTTATATCTTACTAGGAGACTTCTATAGTCATCCTCCGCTTTCTTCATCTTCTTCACAGCTGCCTTGGCCACCCTTGCATACTCTCCTGACTTCTCAAGGAATGAGTTGTAATTCTCTTGAAGACCGGCTGCATCTTCATCTTCTTCTTCAGCATCCGATTCTTCTGCAACTCCCATGGATTCCTCATCACTATGTTCCTCAAGTTCTTGCACAAGCAAATTCAAGTCCTCCGAAGACTCAACATGATCAATAGTCATAAATGCTGAGAAATTCCCTTCTTCATCACAGCTATCCTCCGAATCAGAGCTAGAAGAATCTGAGTCACTAAGAGTGGTTGCATACGCCTTGCCCTTCGATCTTAAGTAATTAGGACATTCTTTTTTGAAATGGCCATGTCCATTACATTTAAAACAAGTGACTCATTGATTAGATTGGGACTCCTTCGCGTCTCTCTTTTTGAAGTCCTTCTTCTCCTTTCCGGAACTTGTAAATTTCCCTTTGTCACCAAATTTCCCACTGTTCTTGAACTTCAGGAATTTGCGAAATTTTTTTGCAAGGTAAGCAACATCTTTCTCGACAACATCCTCATCTGACGAGTCATGTGCTTCTATCCTTTCATTTATGGTCTTAAGAGCAAGAGATTTGCTCTTCCTTTGAGTAGGCAACGACAATTCATAAGTCTGAAGCAAGCCAACCAGTTCTTGGACTTTGATATCATCAAGATCCTTGCTCTCTTCAATCACCGTCACCTTGGCATGGAAGCTTTCCGGAAATGACCGAAGGATCTTCCTTACTACCTTGGAATCCTCTGTTTTCTCTCCCAAATTAAACTTGCCGATGACAACTTCATTCAACTTACTATAGAAAGAGTCAAAAGACTCGTCCTCACTCATTCTGAGCTCCTCAAATCGGGTGGTCAGCATCTGCAGCTTAGTGTCTTTCACTTTCTTCGTTCCTTCATACGTGGTCTCCAATATCTGCCACGCCTCCTTGGCAATAGAAATGTGAGATATGCTGTGGAACTCATCTGGAGATACACCACAAAAAATAGTGTTAAGTGCTTTGCTATTTGCATTAGACGTCGCGAGGGTTGCCTTATCCCATGTGGATTTGGCAGCCTTCGGCCTAGTCCATCCAATATCCACCGCATCCCAAATGGTTTCATCCATTGAACACAAAAATGCCCTCATCCTGACTTTCCAAAAGGCATAGTTGCTACCATCAAAATATGGTGGAGCATTTAAAGATTGAGACCGGTCCATCTCAAATGGGGTCAAGGGTCACACTAAGGTAATTAAACCACAGCTAGTGCACCCGCTCTGATACCAATTGAAAGTTCAAATAGCATATAAAACACTATGAGCGTTTAGACCCCTAAATTCCAAATTATCAATTCAAGCTTATTATCAAACAATTAACGTGCGGAATATGAACATAAGCATATAACAGAATTGATATACAATCTAAACCAAATAAAATCACATCCACAACAGAAATTAAATTGCAAAGATTAAGGGAAGAGAGATGCAAACACAAGAACAACATAACGATGTGTTATCGAAGAGGAAACCGAAGTCCTTGGCGTAAAACCTCTCCGCCGCCCTCCAAGCGGTAAATAATCCACTAAAGAATGTAGTTGGGATACATGAACAGCAGAAGAATCTACCCAGTGTACCTAAGCCCTCCAAGCTCCTACTCCAACGAGGTTACGCCGAACCTATTTCTTCTTTAGCTTACCGGATTCCGCTATAGCCCATAGCATCAACCAATAACCATTGGTCCCTTCCTACCTGCTTCCCAAAGCACCAAAAAGGCTTCTCACAGATGTGGATATGGTGAGAAAATGATTTGGCTAAGAACCTTTCAAGGATGTAATAATGGAGAAGGTGAGAGTAAAGGAATTTGAAGAGTCTCTATGTAAAGATTGTGGATGAGTCAATCTTTTTTTTCTCTAGGGTTTCTCTCTCAATATTCTCTCTGGAAGTTCTCTACATTTCGTGGGTATAAGGGGTATTTATGCTAGTATGAAAATGGAATGCGAAGAGTCAGTTTTTCCAAAACAGAGCTGGCTGGCGACTTGGCCTCGCGACTTGACTAAGTCGCGAGTTCAAGCTGCGAACTAACTGAATGGCCAGTCTGGACTTTTTGTCCTGTAGTGCTACAGCTGGCATGACGGTTCAGCTTCTCTACATGCTTCACTCGTGTGCATTCTCTGGCGGCTTGTAAGTCGCGAGCCACCCGCAAGATCCAGTCACGAGTCCTTGCTTCACTGCACAGTCTTGAGCATTTCTTCACACTCTCTCACACACTACCCTTACATGATTCTCACCTAAATACAGGGTTTCTAAGTGCTGAATTACAAGCAAATTAGCATGGAATAAAGCCAACAGAATGGTTGATTAAATTCAACCTTACAGTTTCCATCTTTTTATTTTCATGTCCATGAAACTAATTTAATTCTCCATGTCTTTTCTAACATGTTATTTCTTTTGTTTGTTTTGATTTTTCTTTCTAGAGATTATATGATGAATGTCTGTTTATGTGCATGTGTTTTGTTCATGTAGTTATATAATGTATATGATTAAATCCTAGATCTATTACTTTATGTAAAACAAAAACTAGATCTGAATTTATTTTTTTCGAAAACCTTATTCTTCTGTTTTCTATATCAAAAACCAGATTTGAAGATTTAAATCAAAACTTTGTTGTTTTCTATATCAAAAATCACATTTGAATTTATTTTTCATAATCTCCATTCTTTTCCTAAAACAAAAATAAAATCTGAATAAATTTTCAAAAATCTTATTCTTTTCCTAAAACAAAAATCAGATCTGAATTAATTTTCAAAAACCTTATTCTTTTCCTAAGACAAAAATCAGATATGAAGTTTTAAATCGAAACCTTATTCTTTTCCTGAACCGAAAAAATCAGATTTGAATTTATTTTTAAAATCTCTTCTGTTTTCTAAACACAAAAAATCAGATCTGAAATTTTATTTTAAAAAATTTATTCTTCCTTATTTTGAAAAATCATATCTGCAATTTAAAACCCATTTTGTTTCTTAATTAAATAATCAAATTTGAATTTTCTTCTTGGAGGTTCATTCTGTTTTTAAATTAAGGGATCAGATTTGGTAACTCTTTTTAAAAATCCATTCCTTGTTATTTTTAAAAAATCAGATCTGAATTTTTTATAAAAAAATTCATTTTGCTTGATTTGAAACTTCTCTTAAAAATCCTTTTCCTTTAAATAAAATTCAGATGTGATTTCTCCTTGCATAAATGCAACAGATCTAGGATTTTGCATATTAGCCAACCATAGATCTAGGAATATTGACACAACAATTTGCATGTCATTTTTTAATGGGTATTTAAAAGGTCATTTAAAAGTCTAAAAGACCAAACTCTGTCTGGGCAAGGTGGGTGCCTAACACCTTCCCATCCTATAACCTAACCCCCGAACTTGAGATCTTGGGTTCGTAGAAGAGTGTCTTATTTTCTTTTGATAGATTGTAACTAGGAAACAAGGCCTTGTAAATTCTTTTTTACTAGATTGTAACTAGGAAACAAAGCCATGTATAGTTCTTTCTATCAAGTTGTACTTATTTGAATTAATGGGAAGGTGTATTATTCAAGACATGTTGTAATCTTTTGTATAGTTTTCTTATTTTACTTATAAAATAAATGGCGACTCCATATAATCCTAAAAGAGGAGGTGCCGATGCCTAAACCCTCTTTTCTAAGGGTTGAGTTTCCCAGTCACTCACAGTGGCGACTCCATTGGGGATGTTGAGGGTTGACCTTCACATTAGACTTTAAATACCCTTGTGTTTGTTTGATATCTTTTGTTTGTATGATATTGCTTATGTTTGTATATTGTTTGTATGATATTGTATGGAATGTTGTTTGAAATGCCATGTTGGTTGTTTATAGCTTTCCCTAACTGTCAATGTTTATGCCATGAAACAATAACTATGCATGAACCCATCTCAAAATCTGGTGGTAGTAACCATGGATCACCGGTCTTCATTAGATTCGGGTAACTAGTAGTGAACTCACCTACTTATAGCCTAAAGTCACTGGATCATTTCTTGTTGACTGAAAAGGATAAACCATGTCGTTTGGACCAATGTAATGTTCATTACGTTACAGGTTGGGAGGTGTAACGTTCTAGCTATGAGAAACAATAAAACAATAAACCCACCCTACAATGTAATGATTTAGAACCTGTCTTTAAGCCGGTCCATGTTAAAATTGTGTTGCATCCTGTGTGTGTTTGTTTTGATTGGATTGGATTGAAATAGATGGGGATCTAGCCTTGATTGAGCCAACCTACCTTTTCTTAGGGGAATATTTGGTCAAGATTAGAGGGAGTACTCCAAAGAGAACCGAAGAGTGGTAGCCAAGCAAGTTCTAGTTCCAAGCCCATCACAGTAGTGAAGCCCTTGTGCATAGAAGGCACCCTACAGTTACAGCATCGCAGCCCAGTGTTTGATTTACAAGACAGCCCAAGCCACAAGAGATCTAAAGACTTTGTCACCATGGTAGAAGGAGAGGAACACCAAAATGATGAAGAACAAATGAGTACTTAAGAGCTACTAAACACAATGGTGGCTAGCCAAATCCAACTGAGGGAAGACATGAATCTTATGGTGCAACAGTTCCAGAATATGAAGAATAGTCAGAAAGGAGACGAGACTGATCAAACTTCCCCCATCTTGGAGAGTGAAAAGAAGATCAATGAGAAGATGAGCAAGATAGAAGAGATGATCAAGAGGGCACGAAGGATGGATAATCTCATGGATTATCAATCACTCTCTCTTTTCCCAAACATAAGGCTACCTCCAAAGTTCAAGATGCTAGTCTTGGACAAATTTGATGGCATGGGTTGCCCTAAGTCTCACTTGAAGATGTACATGAGGGCTATGTAGCCTTTGGGAGCGACTGAAGAGATGTTAGCATAGATATTCCAAAATACCTTGATCGGAGCTGCCCTCAGATGGTTCCTTAACATGGAAGACACTAGAGCTCAAAATTAGGAGGACATATGTAGGGAATTCCACAACCAATACAAGTACAACATAGAGGTAGATGTGACAAGAGGGGACTTGGAGACTACCAAGCAAGAGCCTAAGGAGTCCTTTTCAGCCTTCATAACTAAATGGAGATCCAAAGCTACCCAGATGATGAATAGACCTAATGAAGAGGAACAATTGACAATGGTTGTAAAGAATTTGTTGCCTATATATCATAAGTATTTATTTGCTCAATATTTTCCAAATTTTAAGGCCTTAATAGCTGTTGGAACTCAAATTGAGGATGCTATAAATAATGGGACTATAAAAATGAAAATGCACCAAAATTTAAAAGGAATTTTGGGCCTTTTAACTCTAAAACTGTAGAAGTATCCAATATATATAAAACTGATCCATACCAACTCATTGCCCCAGTGCAAGTATCACAAGGACTGCCTTTAAGGCCAAGGAGAGAGTTTCATGAACTTTACATGCCAGCTAGTCAAGTGTTTGAAAAATTGAAAGCAAAAGGGTTACTAAAACCCTTAGACCCAAGCCGGTTCCAAACCCATTACCCGCCAAGTTTGATGTAAGCAAGAGGTGTGCGTACCATCAAGGCCCAGGCCATGACATTGACAGGTGTTATAATCTCCATCACGCGATTCAGGATTAATAGACACAAAGGTGATTGCACCACCTACAAGGCCTAGTATCACCAACAATCCTTTGCCTAATCACAATTTTGGGAAAGGACCAAGGGTCAACTGTTTGATTCCTACTGTTTGATTCCCGAGGAGGAATCAAACAGTTGGGGGAGACACATATGGGGGGAGACACTTCAAATCCCACTCAGATAACCCAACATCCACATATGGAGACACTTCAAACCCCACTTAGATAATCCAACACCCACATATAAGGGGGGGGGGGAGATACTTTAAACCCCAAGATATTGAACCAAGTGACCTATCAAAAATTGCCCACATCACAAGGGGGGGGGGAGTCAATTCAAACCCCCACATTTAGAGACAGACAACCAGGTAAAAGCCTTGAACAAGACAGCCTAACAGACACCCAATGAAGAGGATGAGGTTCTTAAGTGGCTACAGAAGACACAAGCAAACATATCCTTATGGGGTCTACTCATGGCCTCATACAAATACCGCTAGAATCTGGTGGACCTTCTCAATCAGATCCAAGTCCCTACAACCACCACTTCTCAAGATTTGAATGCAATGATTGGATTTATAAGTAGGGAGCTTACTATTTCCTACTCTAACAAGGATTTGACTAAAAAGGGGAAGCATCATAATGACCCGTTGCATATTACTATAGATGCTAAGGGGAAAAAGGATACCAATGGTCTTAATTGACGATGGAAGTGCTTTGAATGTGTGTCCATTGAAAATAACAAGTTGTCTGGGCTTGAGTATTGAAGATTTTATGCCATTTGATCAGCATGTGAGAGCATATGACAATAATAGAAGGGAGGTTTTGGGGACAATAACATTGGAGCTCACCATAGGGCCTATGGTTCAAAAGGTAGAGTTTCAAGTATTAAACATAGTTTCATGCTTCAATATGCTTCTTGGGTGACCATGGATTCATGACACCGAGGCTGTACCTTCATCTTTGTATCAAAATGTTCGATTTCCATATGAAGGAGCCATAGTTACTATATATGGGGACACTCTAACAGTCCCAATGCCCATTTTTGGTATCCAATCTGAGAAGGCGCCTGTAACCCTAGATGGCTTTGAGATTGAGAAGCCTAGTTTTGAGAGAAGGACAGAAGAAGTTGAAAAGATCTCTATGGACTTTGATCCCTATGGCAACAACAATGTGGTAGCAATGATGAGGAAGATGAGCTATTTCTTAGGGATGAGTCTAGGGAAGATCGTGAAAGGGGTAGCTACTTAGGCCCCAACAATTCCCACAACCACGTCACCTTTTGGGTTAGGCTATAAACCTATAGATGAAGATTTATTGGAGATGGAATTGAAAAATATGGCCTGCGCAAAAGCTAAGGCAAAGGGACTTCCAAGCCCCCCAGAACCTATAAAGCCATACACTCCTACACTAAATGGGAAGTTTATCAAAGCTGGAGATTGCTAGTGTTATTGGGGATTTCCTAAACCGAGATATGATCTGAAGTCGAAAAGAAGGTTGCCTAGATTTGAATTATTCCTTGATTGTGACATAAAGCTTCTAGAAGTAAAGGAGAGAGATACAGATTGGGTCCCAACTAATTGGGCAGATTATATAGACCCCGATGCTATGACTACACTGTTGGGTGGTGCTATCTTCAACATAGAGGAGGAAGAATATAGGGAAGCCTATGAACACTAGTTGAAAGATCCTTATAAAGCAAGGATAGATAATGAAGATGATGAAGAGGGAGAAGCCCCTAGTGATGACGATGAAGGCAGTGACAGAGAAGGTAGTAATAGTGATGACAGTGAAGACAATAACGGTAAAGATAGTGATAGTGATGATAGTGAAGACAGTGATGGTGGAGACAATGATAGCGAAGACAGCGATAGTGAAGGGAGTGACAGTGAAGACTATGGTAGCCAAGACAACGGTAATGATAGGGGTGAGCCCCCTAGTGATAGAGAAGATGAGGATGCAAGAGGCTTTTATGAAGATAATTCTTATGACGAGGTGGACTATTATGATGAAGACATAGAAGATGATGAGTGTAGATACCGTATTTTGTCTGCCCTAAATTTGCGTGCTGGACTCCGAAAACTCCCAAAATATTAACTTTTCTCCAAGGGGCCGTGGAAACATCTAGATTAATGTGGCGCAACCCGTTTGGGCATCGGAGCACTCGAAATACCTTTTTAGGTCAAATTAACCGAAATGCCCCTAGTTAACCTAGAGTTGACCGAATGTCAAAATTGGTCAGAACCACTCCAAAAAAACATTTATCATGCTTTTACATCAAACCTGAGATACTCGGTGATTTTCGTCAACTTTGACCAAGTTTGACCCGTGGTTGACTCTTGAGGGCATCCAAAAACCTTAATTTTGATCTGTCTATAGGAATGGGTTGGGGCCAGCGTCATTGTGAAGATTATTGAATTCCATTTCCAATGACTATTCATGGGTCAAAATCAGAGTTAAAATGGTTGAGATATCCTAAAAACTGTGAAAAACGCATCAGCTCGCTTCCTGAGGCCATAACTTTTGAACCAACCATTGGCATTTCAATTTCTTTAGTGTTCTGGAAACTAGACATCCAAACCTTTCTAGGCCACCAAGAATAGCTCAATCAGAGTTTGGAAAGGCCTTCAAATATGCGATTGAAGTCAGAACCGAAAAGTTGGAGGAAAAGACAAAATTGTTGACGTTAGCATACGTGACCCGGCGGCCACTAAAGGGCCGCCAGCCTGACCCGGTGCACCTTCAAGGTGCGCCGAGCCTCGGGAAGCATGCCACAATTTTATTTAACCCCCTAAACCTACAGATTAAAAAAAAGGAAATTGGGCATTTTTTGAAAATTTTCAGAGCAGATTCTCTCTTTTTTTCTCTCTAAGTTCTCTCCCAAACACATCAAAAAACCTTTGATTCTTCTCTTTTCACAACAATCAAAAGGTAGTGTTCTTGCACTCTTTTTCCTCTCCTTGGTCTTAAGACCTTGGGTTTGAGGTTTAAAGTGTGTAGATGTAGCTTTTTAGCTACAATCTACACCTTTTGCTTTATAATATACTTTATCACTTTTCCTAGCATTTTCTTGCTTTATCTTGCTTCCTAGCATGTTCTATAGCTTTCTTAGCATGTATACTTGCTTTTTACCATGTTTTAATGCTTTGATGATGTTGGCCTAGCCTTCTTGGGTTAGGATATGCCTAAATTTTGTGTTTATGCTTAGATCTACTTGTTTATGTGCTTTTTGTCATGTCTATGCTTAGATCTACTTGATTATGTGCTCCTTGCCATGTTTTTGCTCAGATCTATATCTTTGTGTGCTTCTTGCCATGCTCATGTGTCTAGATCTACATGTTGGCTGCTATGTCATGTGCTTCTAAAGCCTTTCTATCTCTTGTTATCTCCTTTTTCTTGTGTTTTGGCCCATTTGGTTGGGTGTAGATCTAGATTTTGTGGTCTAGGCCTACATCCATACTCCAAGGTCTATATGAAAGGGTTTGGATCATTTCCTTTATGCATGTCTATGTTTGCTTGCTTGCTTTTATGCTTTATCTCCATGTTTGCCTATCTAGATCTAGGCTTCGCCATGCTTTGTGCCCTCAATGGGCTTGTGCTTGTCGGTCTTTGGGGCCACTTACTTGTGTGGTTACATCCGTCCCTCATAGGGCTTGTTCGGATGTAACCACTTGTGAGATACCCCTCCGTGGTGTTGGTGTGCTCGGTACACACCTTTCTTCGATTCGTACTATGTTGATATGCTTGCCTTGCTTACTTTGCGCCTCCTGTTTGGCTTTCTTTGCTTCTTTGCATCTTTGCACGTTTGCTTACATGTTCATGCATGGGTCTGTGTGTCATCCATACTCCAATCCAGTAGAACTATGGACACTCGATCCAAGCCTACATTTTTCCTCTTAGGACACCCTTTTTTTGCCTCTTCGTGTGCTTAACGTGCTTGTTTGCCCCCATTAGGCATCTTTGCTAGTTTGTCTTTTAGCATGACCTTCCTTCTATTTGTTTCATTGCTTGTCTGCTGGCTTGTTTCTTTTGTCGTTGCATGTACACGCGTGGAGAATGGACACTTGGAGCAAGACTATGACCTCCTAGGCGCAAGCAAAAAGGGCAAGGATGCAAGCCCACAAAGGGCAATGTTCAGTAGATTAGGGGGCCTAACCCCCTCCTGAGTGGTTTTCTCTTTCTCTCTCTCTCTTTAAGCCCATTCTCTAGAGCATGTATTAGGGTTCCCCCTCTCTTTGTACCCCTTACTTTTCTAGCTTTTTGCTTAGGCCACTTTCCCTCGGTATGGCAATTTCTGTTTTACTTTCCTGCCCTGTGTGATAGCATTGTATAAATATATATATATATATATATATGCCTGTGCATGTGTGGGTGATCGTGCATTTTGTATGACAGACTCTTATGGTTACGTGAGTGACCCTCTCTGGCCATGAGTGCTCTTGACCTTGTGGCATGAGTATGTGCTCAAGACGATTGCTGTAGGTGCATATTCATGTCATACTGTGTGCATAGTCACCACGGTGTGATCATCCCAATCCATGTCACCAAGTGACATCGATTTCCCTGTGTATGCATCATGTATCAACTTGCTTAATGCTTCGAGGGGCTCTAGCTCATCCTAGCACGAGCATAGCGCACTAAACGCAAAACTCTGCCAAATTTTCGTAGTGAAAATAGGGCATCCCCATTGTTGTATTCTCATGTCAAAAGCTTGGTGAGAATAGCGTTTTGTGTGCTATGACGCATCTGAGGCGAAGTGTTGCTGGATTTCCACCACAAAAATAAGGTGAAATGCCGCTAGATTTTCGCCATGGAAATTTGGCAATGATTCCGACACACTTGGAAAGCATCGATCATAACCACACCTTTTCTGAATCCAAACCTCAAAGCCCAACTCGCTTAAAGCCTCGAAAGCTAAAGCCAATAGCTCGTTTTCAACTGCCAATGTCTGAAAATTATGATTTTATTGAAACAAAGGATTGCCTTTGGACAGGCATTCTGGGGTGCCTAACACCTTCCCCACACGTAACCAGACTTCTGAACTCAAGAATCAAGATTTTTTACCCTTCCACATTAGATTAGGAAAAACGACATTTTTCTTAGCCTAGGATCGGTAATAAAATTGAGTAGAGTTAGGTGACCAATCACACCTTAGAAAAACCCAATGATTGGTGGCGACTTCACTTACCATTGATAATTTCCTTAAAATCGACTCATATTCTAGTCACACACCCGAGGTACGACATACCTCCATATTCTCACCCACAAGAGAGGAAGTGCGCAAGCGTCGCAGCGATGGGTGGTCGAGCAGCCACGAGGCGTCGATAGATTGGTGACTAGGGCTGTCCAGAGACCCGGCCAACCCAACCCACTTGCCGCCGCCGACCAAACCTAACCCATCGCCGATCGATCCGACTTCTCCGGCGGTAGGCGACGAGTTTGTTCCTCCAAAGCCCGAGTTTGGCGGGTCGGATGTCAGTTTTCCTTCTCCAGAATCCGATCAAACCGATCCGACTGACCCACAAGATTTTCGGCGATATTTGGTAGATCCGGTGAGATCTAGACCATTTTCGTCAAGATCTTAGCGAGATTTCGCCAGATCTAGCCATGATCTTGCCGATGGCCTAGATTAGGTCGGATATGGAGAAACCTCAAAGATCTTGGCCAGATTTTCACTGTTTTCATGCCGAATTTTCATCGTTTTCATGCTGGTTTTTGCCATTTTCTAGACTTTTGACCCCGACCGACCCGCCCACCGCCAGTTGATGGTCTGATCCGCCCGATTTGATTACTCTGGCGGTTGGCGGCGGGTGCATTTTTTTATCACCCGATTCCGGCTGGTCGGTTCCGAGTTGGGCACAAACCCGACCCGAACTGACTTGTGGACAGCCTACTGGTGACTTCATTGTGGACACTTAGAGAGTTTAGCCTTTAGAGCTTTCGATAAGATCCTAATCTTTGGACATTGGCTTTCAAAAACAATGAAATTGGCACTAGCCTTCGGGGCTATCCTTTTGAAAAATGCTTTTACTATATCCTAGTAAACTATTTTCAAAACTCAAAAATGTTTTTCAAATGGTTTTCCAAAAACTGGCTTTGAGGTATTTTATATGTGTGAAGCTTTATTGCTTTCCTAAAGCATGCTTTACTACTTTCCTAAAGCATGCTTTACATCTTTCCTTCACATGTACGAACCTAGGGTAGTAAGATTTAATTTCTGCTACACCTTTATCTGTGCATATATCTGCTGTGCTTGGAAAGTCTTTCCCCTTTGATTTCAAAGTGCATGTTACATAGCATCTGTAATTAAACCCTAGGGAAAAGCGACCTTGTTGCTTTCACATTAGATCATACCCAATCCCTAAGATGCATGCATACACTAATGGCTTCGTCATGTAAATGTGTACGTAAAATTTGTGGCAAGTAGCCAAAACTCTGTACCAAGGAGGACATTGCCAAGAGTCCAAGATCTTCTTTGAGAAGGCAAGGCCATCCAGAGTGAAGCCTTTTCATTGTAAATTTGAATTTCCTTGTATTGCGAAAGGCCCACTGTTGGAGCCATTGTCTATAGCCCTTGTTTTGGGGGCATTGTAAAAAGCCAAAGTTTTGTAAAAGCGTTACTTTCTTTGTAATCAAAAGAGAATGGTCCATCCCGCAAATTCAAGCATGATATGAAAGTTCCGGTTACTTGCCAAGCTTGTGCATTAATTCTGCATCACTATAGAAACTCACCATGATAAAAAAAAAAACCCGCTTAAGGGTTCACGCCAATATTTTCAAAAATGATAGGTGCATTTTAAATAAGCAAGAACCTAAACTAACTTCGTGTTTGTTTTGTGTTTCCACATTGTCAAATTTTCAAATGTACCCCATTTCTTTCCCATCCCGTTCTTTTCCTTTCCAATATTATAAAGAGAAAAAATTACTTAAAGGAAACAGTCCAAGTTATTTATCACATCGTGAGCCTATCATCACTAGATCTCGTGCTAAAGAGATGTCTACTAGTGGTCTTTCCCCCATCGAGGAAAACACTCATGAGATCGCTCTCCTGAAAGAGCAAATGGCAGAAATGATGCACATGATGCAACAACTAGTAGTAGGAGGGAACCGAGATTCATCTGGTCCCACCCTAGAGGGCACTATGCCCTAATTTGAAAATGAAACCTGGTCGCCACCAGATCCAAATCAAGGCAAAACCACACCGCCATTCGTCCTACAAGGGGGTGACCAAGAATCGAATCCTCCTAAGGATAAAACCTCAGAGTCTGGTTACGGTCAAGTTAAAAGTCAAGTGGAGACCCTGACTGAGAAAATCCCTATTATAGAAGGCTTCGACACCCAAGGAAGTGTCGATCTAGACAACCTGACCAATTTTCCTCAAGTCGTTATGCCTCCCAAGTTCAAGGCACCGGAGTTTGTCAAGTATGTTGGCACTGGAGATCCTTGCACCCATCTGCGCATGTACTTTAGGAAGATGGAACCCTATGGAGACAATCATCCTTTGCTCTGCCAGATTTTCCCTGATAGCTTAATTGGTCTTGCGGCCACATGGTACGTGAGATTAGAAAAGACCTCTAGCTGGAGAGAGATGGCCAATGCTTTTTTGGAGTATTATTGGTTCAATACTGAGATAGCTCCCGACCGCACAATTTTTCAGAGGATAGAAAAGAAGAGTAAGGAATCTTTCCGTGAGTATGCCCAGAGGTGGTGTGAGTTAGCCGCGCAAGTGCTTCCTCCCATGATGGACGAGGAAATGATCAAGTGGTTCATCGATAACCTTAAGCCTCCTTACTATGAGAAGATGATCAATACTCAGGTCCCACATTTTTCCAGTTTGATACCCATTGGAGAACGCATTGATGATGGCAATAAGACCAAGAAGATCATTGACCCAGTTGCCCTCTACTCTATGATGGAGCAACAAGTGATGAAAATGACAATTGAGAAAGGAAATGGGGTGAGGTCTTCTGATGAAGAAGTGAACTATATTCATCCATTCGTCCTATCTCAATCATCAACGGAAGGGTAACCTAAATACCCTACAGTAAAGGAAGAAAGGAAGAAGAAGGTTTTTGACCCACTTCTGATGTCGTTGTCGACATTGTTACCAATTCTACTAGAAAAGAAGCTTATGGAGCCAATGGCACCCAAGGCCATGCCAAACACCGCATCGAAATGTTACAATCCGGATGCACATTGTGAGTTTCACATGGGAATGATAGGTCACACCACCAACAACTGCATACCACTGAACTACAAAGTGCAAGAACTCATCGACAATGGTGAATTGGACCCTAAGATGATCGTTCCTCCAAACATGGTTGCCACTGACGTGAGAGTCACCTCACTTATGAACGTTGAGGCTTTCCGCCATCAAGAAGAGCAGACATTGAAAGATCTAATTTTTTTGAACTTTGGCATAGTTCCAGGATATTTTCAATTTAATCATTTCCGTTTTTCTGTCATTTCAATTTCCAAAAGATTGTTGAATTTAATGCTTTCTGTAAACTTGGGCATGTAACGTAACATTCCCAGACTTTTCTTTAAAAGACTGGAAGGACCTCCTGAGCGCTATGCACAATGATGATTCTTTATTGTTGTATAATATTTTGTCTTGCATGGGTTTGCCTTTTCTCAGATTGTTTCTAACCCCCCCCCCCCCCCCTCTTTTGTTTCCATGGTTTCCATGGTTGACTCAATAGGATAAAATAATGGAAGTCTTAACATCTCTGTGTGGGCATTACCAAATCTCGATTGAGGATGTGCTCCAAATTTAAGCCCAAGCACAAGAAAATGAACGGATGATATCTTCAAGTTCCTGATCTTGGTGGGAGACACATGGGCTTAGCGGGAGTATCCCATCATGTCAAAATTCCCTATTGACCTAGAGTCATGGTAGTGGAGGGACCCATAACGAGCATATCAACTAATTCAATGTGTTCTCAATATGATATTGAGGCAGATTTTTAACGGTCTCATTCCCATAAGACCACTAAAAATCCGTTGTGTAACCCCTACATTATCCATGAGGGCTAGCTTCCACAAGTCTAGGAGTGGAATTTAGCCAAAAGTTGGAGTCAATCTGCACAGCTTGCAAGCTTTTCTGTCAAAGCATCCCAAAAGGGTAAGAAGAACCTAACATCTTTCAAGCAAGATCAACTAGCTTGAACTTGGTTTTCTTCAGCTTGCTTTAGTAGATTTTTCCTTTGGGTTTTCCTCAGAAAAAGCTTTGTTCCACCTTCAGGTAGTCTAGGTGTTTCCTTCGGGTATCCCCCAGACAAAATCTCCTATCCCCTTCGGGTAGATTAGTTGGTTCCTTCGGGTTCTCCTTAAAAAAAAATCTTCTTTTGCCTTCGGGTTTCCCTCAGAATAAAGTTTTCTTTCACTTTCAGGTAGTCTAGGTGGTTCCTTTGGGTCTTCCTAAACAAAATCCTCTCTTTCACCAAAGTATACTGTCATGTCTTTGGGTTTCTTGATATGTGAGTCCTTACACCCTTCAGTTGAAAATCTCACCAAGTTGTGAAAGTGATTGAGAGACCATGGAAAACGCCACACTGGGTAGCTTTTTTCGCACGGTCTCTCCCCTTCAAATGGACTTCTAGACAATAGTCTCGGTAGCACCCTGAGTTTTAGCAAGAGCCACAGTCGCAATTTCTTTGCAAGATCATTAGAGGATCCTATAACTTGCTTGAAGAATTCCTTCGAAGTTTGACTTCCAAATTGATAATAAAGGAACATCCCCAATGGTATTGGCACCACCTCAGCCATGGTGATTCACTCGACAATTCTCAGATGCATGAAAAATCAGCTTCGGGTACTTCAGTGATACAATGTTAGAACCTGCTCATGATGAGTGCCAACATGTGAACCATGGTGGAAGAATAAATGGATTAAAATTGGTCACGAATGAGGACCAAAATACTTCCAATTTTATCGGGTTTGGCATAGTCTTGATATGTCACTAACTCCATTCAATTTTCTTTTCAGAAATATGCTCTAATCAAGCCAATGGGATGTCACTTGCATCGCATGCTTAAATGAATAGTGACGACAAAACATCTGAACATTTGTGATGATACAATCAAAGAGCCACTTTCTTCCTCAGAATTTGGGCAACAGTGCCCCATCAAAATATCAGGGAATTGCATTAACATCCCTTCTTGTCATTCTCATATTGCCTTTCTTAAGCCCCTAATGTGGCATGTTGCCTTGACAGGTCATCTCAACAATTCACATGAAAATGAAGTTTGCTACTTGTGCTTCATTTGCGATGATACAATCAGAGAGCCACTTTCTTCCTCAGCATCTGGGCAACAGTGCCCCATCAAAATATCAAGGAATTGCATTAACATCCCTTCTTGTCATTCCCATATTGCCTTTCTTAGGCCCCTAATGTGGCATGTTGCCTTGACAGGTCATCTCAACGATTCACATGAAAGTGAAGTTTGCTACTTGTGCTTCACAAGAATCATCACCCCAGATTAGAAAATCTTCATCCCAAGATATATGCAAAGCACAGAGTCAATCATCTAAGGCATCTTTGCGAGGAGGAGACCTCTCTCCTTTGAGTGGATCTATGCAAGAGCTTCTAGATATTGGGAATACCATCCATCGGAAACACTAGAACCCAAGTTTGGCCTTGTCACCTTATCCCATACATTATCCCAATAAAACCTTCTCTCATCTCGGTTGGCTTAGGTTTATTGCAATTTTGTCCATTTTCAAAAAGGATTTTCCAAAATAAAATCAAAGCATAAAGGTTCAAATCAAAACATCAAATCATGAAAATCTGTGTTTTGAAATGCTGCATCTTCTAAGAGTGGCATGTCAATGCCAAAACCTCCTTTTGTGGGGAAAGAGTTGTTTGAGTAAAGTGGTTATCCCTTACAAGGGATGAGGGGCATGTGATCCCCAAACACTCACATCATGATATCCCATCTCAACAACCTTGCATTCATGAAATATTCACCACTTTTTGCAAAGTGCCATATTCAATTCTCATATTGACAATCACCCTTCGGGAAGGTCCTACCCAAAATCTATGCAGACCCTAAATCATTGAATGACCATATGATCAAGTTTCATCGACCAACTGATTGGATTTGAAATTATAGAGGCATTTGTTTTAGCTATCCAAACAGTTATATTGCTTAATAGCCCTTTTTTAGCCAGAAAGAAAAAATATTTTTTTTTCAAAAAAATTAGCCGAATTTATGATTTGGCACTCAAGCTCCTTAGGCTAAGAAGTAAGCGCTCAGGATGACGAAGAAAGGCATTCATTTCCCTACCATCCTGCTTGCAGAGAAATATCCCTTGCTAGCTTAGTTGAGCTTGTTGAATTATTTTCTTGTTTAACCTAGTCAAGGATTACCCCCACACTGGGGCGGGTTAGATGGTTACAAGAATCTCATGCTAGGTGACCTCCAAAGATTGGGTCCATCAAATGAGTCCCTAATTGAAAAAAAAAAAAAAAAAAAAAAAAAGAAAAGAAAAGAGCCCAAATCAGTCAAATGACAAAGTCATGGGTCATTCAAGTCAAATGAAGCCCCAAGCAAAGAGAGGGCAAAAGAAAAAATTCAGCCCGAAACAGTCAAGAGACATGGGCCAAAGAAAATCAAATGAAAGCCCAAAAACATGAAAATGGGCAAAGTTCAAAAGATGGACTCAAATTGAGGATATAGCTGAGCATGAAAGGCAACCAAAAAGATTCTCGATGAAGTGTAACCCTTGACTTTAGGAAACCCTTCAGAGAATTTCATAGCCAAAAATATCCTCTCGTAAGCCTAGGAAAACCATATCCTTACATTACGGTCCTAAGAAAGTCCTTGATTGAGAGCGACTACTTAGTCTATGGAGCTTGTGCCAAATAATCACCCATATGTGAAAGTTTTGAGTCTGATATCCTTCATTTCAAGCACCCAATTAACCCCAAGGCCACGTTATATAACCTAACGAAAGACCTCACTAATCACTGAGGATCGGTTAGTCGTGGGACATTGAACATTTGGTCAATCATTGATGACAGGAAATTATTCACATATGCCAAGGCATCATGCCTCTAAAAGGATAGGGTTCTCTCCCAACCCCTGCTTCGAACCCGAAGAGTTCAAAAAGCCAAACACATCATCCTAGTTCTCCCTTTATGAGATAAAAAAAAGGGGACATCCGTACATTTGATAAACATGAACACTTTGCTCAAAGAATCCTTGCTTGAAAGCATGTTCCCTATTTAGGGTAAATGGTAGCCCTAGAGCACATAAACCACATAGGAAACATGGCCTTATTGAGCCTCTCTTGTGGTACATGCATTCAACCATATTTTTGTGATCATGAATGAATTTCCAAAATTTTTGAACCTGATTTTCAGAACCAATTGAAACAGAAGGGAAAAATGATGACCTTCAAAGATTTCAAATGATAAGGATTTCAGATCCTCCAAACTTTTAAAGTCCAGAAAATCCTTGAGGGTTATTCATTTCTTCCCGAGGAATTTTCAAAAAAATGGGTTTTTTAAGATTGCAATAACTAATGCAAGTCTCTCTCAATCACTACCAGGCATTTTCAAAAAGACCTGAACCCAAAAGATTCAATTGCTTAACCCCAATTTTTAAATACTGATAGGCCAAGAATATATTGACCCCTTGTAATGAATTAACAAATTAATTAGCCAAGTTAATTAATTAATTCAATTAGCATGCAATAGCGTGGTAGCACAAACAAATCACCAATTAACTAAATGCAGCGGAAATTAAATTGACACGGTGATTTGTTTACGAATGGGGAAAACCAATGCGGCAAAAACCCCACTGGGTGATTTTAAGGTCATCACTCCTAAGAATTCACTATTATCACAACAAGCGGTTACAAGTAAAGGAATTCCAGTACCTTATACCAACCTACAGTTGAACCTTTACCCCAATACGCAATTGGACTTGTTCTGTAGTGACAATCTCTCCTTTTATTGCACGACTCCCAGTACGTGACTAACCAATTTGTTGTGCGGATCCCAGTACGCAGCTTACTCACCAACTTAAGAAAGATGTTGGCTGCAAAGTTCTTCAATTCATCAACACGATGAAGATCACGAAACTCCTTGGTTACAAAACTCTACAGTGTACAAACACAACAGCTTCTTCAAGAGAAAGATGAACTAGGGCAAATTCTATCTCTGGTTACAATTTGCATGAACACAACTTTGCTTCACACTTGTGCAACCTTTGATGGCTCTTAAAACAATCCTTATATATTTTTAGGGTTGTGAGAAAAGAAAGCCCAAACATGTATTCACGGATTGGATTGAAATCAGTTTTGAAAAACTGAATTTCATAAACCTCGATAGATAGCTTATCTATCGAGCTAGCTATCGAGAATCGTGCTTCAGTAGCTTTTAAAATCTCAATAGATACTAGCTTTCGAGATTTAAAATCCAGCACTTCTTCACTTGTTTCTTGGACAGACTTGCATGGCTTTAACACTTGAACTTGAAACCTTGTTCCTTGAATCATTAAACACATCCTAGATCTACCCAAATACAAGTAAAGTGTGTTTTGTCAAAGGATTAGCCAATTCTAATTTGACATATGTTCGTAACATTAAATCACATATGTCCTAACAATCTCCCCTTTGGCAATTCGTGACAAAACCACAACAAACAAATGAATATATAAGAGAAGTCATAAATCACTCAACTCATACTCACTTGTTGAATACAATAAAATCTATCCTGACACAAACTCTTGAAAAAATTTGCAACAAGAGAGTTTATGGCAAGAAGACTTTGACAACCTGTATTTCTGAAACACTTTAAACAAAACTCATCACGACATCTTATTGTGAAACAGAAATAATAGATTGCATACAATATATATGAATCATGTGCATAAAGAGAGAAAAGAAACAACACTTGTAAAGATAGGTGAATAACATACATCAGTAGATATAAACCAAATATAAGTACAATGTATGTCAAATGGTCAAAGACCAATATACATGAGGTAAATGTAAAAGAAAGATAAGAAGATACATAAAAACCTTACTACATCCCTCATAGACACTCCCCCTATCACAAAAAAAATCTCCAATGCTAACTCTCCCCCTATGTATATGACTACTCTCATCATCATCAAGTAGACATCTCATCATCACTGGGTGAGCTAGCATCCTCATCCTCATCAGCATCATCACTGTCGGAGCCATCATCACTCTCATCCTCTGAAGCTGGTGGAGATGAAGAGGTATAAGCAGTGAAACCACCCATGACAGCCTGTCGTCGTGCGATTCGACCAACACTGGTGTTCACCTGACACAACTCATCACTAAGTGTGTCAAGGCAAGCATCCATGCACACAAACTGTGCCATGATGGCCTCGAGAGTCACTCCACCTACAGAAGACGAAGGAGCGGAGGTGGATGGAGCGGTAGAAGCTGGAGGAGTCACCGTCTTTGTACGGGGCCGCCTTGGTCTAAGTTGTGTCTCGCTATGTCGAATGGTAGTAGCATCTATGGCACTCATAACCGTGAAATGAGGAGACTCGGGAAAGGAGACAGAAAAATGGCGAAGAAGCCTTGTGATAGCGGAAGGAAAAATGAGCTTATCACGAGTCGCCATATCCTTATAGACATATAAGGGAGAGAATAAAATAAGAAGGGAAGTCAATAGAAATGTCCTCTTAGAGGGATAACAAAAATTGAGCACGAGGCTCTGTAATAGAGTTATATTGAGATAAAGGATGAAGAATGAATGTCATCACCATGTTAAGGAATCTCGGACCTTTTGCAAAGCCCGAGCAAGGGGTGTTTTGACGGTCACCCTAAGATGAGGGTGTCTCACAAAATAGAGGCGAGAGTTTGTCTTTGGACACAGTCCTCAGACGATCGCAGCCAGGGTAGTCAGGATGCACTACCCTAGGAACGTGTAGTACCTTGGATATCCAGAGTAACTACAATGCGCATACCTTGAACGCGAGAGAAAAAATGAGGTATAGAAGTATCGAATTCGTGCATATTGGAGTAAAACTCCTGTATGATCATGGAGGGACAAGTGACCGAGATGTCACACAGTGACCCCCAACCCCAATTGTAGATGATAGTGGGAAGGTAAGTATCAAAAAAATCTGATAGAATGACTTGGCGTTCCAAATGAATGCCTCGTTGAGAAAAGTTCTCCGAAAAGTCCTTTCGGGCTTTATCATCATAGAACCGTATGTGAGAAGGAGTAGGATCAGAAGAAGTGAATGCCCTAGAACGAAGAGGGTTCTAGGACGGAGTGGATTTACGTTTGGGTTCCATAGAGCAGACTAATGCAAGAAAGAGAGAGAGGGAGAGAGAGAGAGACAAGCAGAAAAGCACCAACAATATCAATATAAAAGAATACAAAGAATTGAAGATAAGTATGCATGAAAATGCATGAACATGTGACATGCAACATAAAATCATCATGGGCTCAGCCCAATCCAAACCTACCAGCACACATTATTGCAACAAAGTAAACACACATCTAAAAATGCATGAATCATAGTTACAATGCAAATGTGATGCAATGCATGGACACTTAGGATCATTTAAACAAAACCCATCCCAAAACTTTAGCAAAAACCTCAATAATTTTGAAAAATCTCAAAAATTTTCAAAAACCCCAAAAGTTAGGTCAAAAGATATGAAATGCTTGATTAATGAGTGAGAGAGCATCATACCAGATGAAGAAAAAGATCTTGAGACCAAAGATTGAGTGGGGAAGAGGTTTGAAGTGATTGAGAGGTGTTAGGGAAGGTGAGGAGACAAAAGGAATCAAGAGAGATCAAGAGAAATGAGAAAGAATTCGCGCTGACCCTTTATATAGAAATCCATAATTCTCGACAGATCGAGAGGTGTTGAGAGGTATCGAGGTTTAAAACGCGTGAATCAGCTGTCGATGAGCTGTCCAGGATCTGTCGAGAGGTGTCCACAGCTAAAGGATCTCGATGGATCGATAAGCTATCGAGAATCTATCGAGCATCCAGAAAGTTTCTCGATGGATCAAGCAGCTGTCGAGAAGCTATAGAGAATGGGATGAAAAGAAGCTGAAAGGGCTCGATAAATAGCCTAGCTGTCGAGAGGTGTCCAGCAGCTGTCGAGAGGTGTCCAGCAGCTGTCGAGATTGCTCAAAAATAGTTTTTCAAAGAAGAGAAAAACACAGACATGAATGCAATCAAGCATGCTATACAACCAAAGATCCAAACAACATTTTAAGCTCTCAAAATTATCTCTCAACAAGAAAAATGTCAAGCACATAGATCCAGAACACACACACACACACTAAACCAGTCTAACCAATTTTATATGTAAAAAACAAGTTAAGACAGTTTAGTGAGCATACATTAACACATGTATTTCTTGTGATGGCCAAATCACATTTACCTGCACATGTATCAAAAGTAGCAAAGAGTATTGCGTGTTGTGTGTGAAAAATATCGCAAGATTACATAAGTGTCTACATGTTATGACGATTTGAGATATGAGAAAATTACTTTAACTCACATACAATCATAACTGTTTAATGGGGACTGTTAAGGACATATTTTGTGTAATTGGCTAATCCTTTGACAAAACGCACTTTACTTGTAATTGGGTAGATCTAGGATGTGTTTAATACTTCAAGAAACATGTTGTTCAAGTCTAGTATTAAAGCCATGAAGATTGGACCAAGAAACAAGTGAAGTGAAGCTGTTCATTAAAGCTGGACAGATAGCTCGACAGCTGCGGACAGATAGATCGACAGCTGCTCGACACCTCTTGACAACTAGCTATGTATCGAGCTCTTCAATTGAGAGATATCGCAATCTCGACACCTCTCGATAGCTGGTGGATTGATCGAGAAAGCTTCTGTCTCCTCGACAGCTCCTCGATAGCTGTATCTGTCGAAGTTTAAAGCTCGACATCTCCTCGACACCTCCCGATCGATCGAGGTTACGGGAATTCAGATTTCTAGATCTGATTTTCGGCCCAAGCTTATGTATTTGTGTAAGGTTTCTTTTCTCACAACCCTAGACCTATATAAGGCTTATTTTAGAGGCTGTCACATAAGAGAATACAAGGAAAACATATGCAAAAGGTGACCGATGCCTTATTCTCTCTGAAAGAAGCTACTGCATCTTTGCGCCTTAGGGTTTTGTAACCAAGTGCTTCTTGATCTTCATTGTTGATGAAGTGAAGAACTTTGCAGCCAACATCTTCTTCTAGTTGGTGATTGAAGTCACATACTGGAATCTACGCAATTGGTTAGTCACGTACTGGGATTCGTGCATCATCAAAGGATGGCGTTTATATATTGAAGAGTTCAGAGGTTCTGAAGCGGTAGAAGGTTTCTGCTATGAGTTCATCTACGGGGATTGTAGAGTCTAAGGACAAAGGTTTTGTACTAGATCTGAAACTCCTTTTTATTATAGTGGATTGCTTTTAGGGAAGGTTTCCCCCCTAGGTTTTTTATTGTGAAACTAGTTTGTTTCATTGGTTTTCCTAGGTCATCATATCTTGTCTTATTTATTTTTCCACTGCATGATATTGATGTTTGTTTGTTTTAATAAGTTTTATTCATAATAAATCTAATTAACAACTTGGGTTTAAAACTTGTTAATTCTATCAACCGAGGTCTAAATTTTCCAACAGGGACTATCACCTTCAAGATACATCCTATAACTCCCACATCTCCTAGAATACATGCTTGCAATCATATATAAAGCATTTTGATTCTTTTTGCTTTTTATTATTCTTTGCATATTTTTATTTTAAGTAAACCATGCATGGGCATATAAGAGATAGAAAAGAAATACTCAATGATATTAAGCATTTGACATTCCACTTTTGCTATGCCGAATCATACTTATGTCATTTCATGATTGGAGGGCAACGGTGGTGAGATGGTTATTTATGCCTTTATCTTAGGATTTTCTAGTCCTTCCCGTCAAAAAGAGTGATACGAGTGTTAAGTACAAGAGATTACTTAATCTTACTCATCACAAACATGAGCCACAAATCTCACTTACTTAGTTGTGCATAGAGATGCTCATCTAAGTTACAAATGATACAAAGTTTAGAAAATTTTGTTTCAATGGCCATCCAAGGTACACAAGTACCAATGTACACAAACACACACTATTTTTGTATTTTTCTGATTTTTCATTTTTTTTTTTTATGAAAAACAAAACAAAGCAAAACTAAAAAAAATAAACAAACAAAAACATGTTAAACAAAACAATGCATAAAACTAGACTGATTCAAAACACGAAAGCAAAACACACAAGTAATGCAAAAACAAAAACAAGAAGGGGAGAGAGAGAAAAAGTGACTGAATCACTTGGAGCCTTTTTCCTTCCACATCTTGGAAGAGCCTTTCCGTTTTAAATACCCTTGATCCGGTGGTGAGGGGGAAGAATTGAAACCGTTTAAGTTCGAAAGGAACATGAGGGATTTAAGAAGATCTCCAAGAGGAGAAAAGGAGGATGGAAACTGATTCTAGTTTCCCGATGAGATCATATTGTTGCTCTATTAAGTGGTTAACCACTTGTAGCAATTAGGTCGAGTATGTCCAGCTATTCCACAGTGATGACAGATATGCTGCTTCTTTTGTTTAGGCTTTTGAGTGTTTCCCTTCTTAGCCTTAGGGTTTTTGATCTGTTTCTTATCCTACTTAGGGGGTGCTCCTAAGATAGATTTACCCTTGTCTATGTTCTCACTAGCTAACACATTTTGCACATCATTGTTTTTGTTGGGGTTTATGTCCTAAAAATCCAATTTATTGGCATGTCATAAATAATTAAATTGTTTAATTATATGAGACTATTTATGAACTAATAGGACATTATCTTAGTCCATGAGATACATAGTATGTGATTTAGTTATATAAG
The DNA here is from genome assembly GCA_030021035.2 of Notholithocarpus densiflorus. Lineage (NCBI taxonomy): Eukaryota > Viridiplantae > Streptophyta > Magnoliopsida > Fagales > Fagaceae > Notholithocarpus > Notholithocarpus densiflorus. The sequence continues at coordinate 775,549 of JARYZH020000019.1, read as the reverse complement.
ATATAAATCACAAGTTCTTTGTAAACTCAGAATTTTAGTTCGTAGTTAGTGATAAAATTGGGCATTTCATCTGCGAAGACTATAACATATCAACTACAATGATTTGTCTTGATCATGGAAGTGGAGACTTCTAGTTGGTATGTTGATATGTTTTAAGAGTTAAGACATACTGAACTGGACCGCTGTGAGATTTATTATTCTCCTAACGACTGTCAAATGAATAATAAATCTCACGACTTTTATTTACATGAACTCTAAATCTTGAGAGAATAATGGACTTGATCATGAGATGTAGGTTGCTTTGATATAAGTCACGGTCAAAACCTCAGTATGTTGGACAACCGCATTTAGTGTTGATTGAACATATATTCTCAAGATGGAACTCATAATCTCTTAACGAAGACATAAAATATTCCCTTGAGATAGGTTTAATGGGTTTGGTTATTCAAGAGAGTTGGGCCCAACCACTTTAGTAAGTTGTTACTAAAGTATATATTTATGAAATTGGATTTCATAAATATATGATGAATAACCTAAAGGATTAAACCGGGTACTCAAGGATTAAGATGTAGTAATCTTCAAAGTGGCAGTCTACATTCATGACTTTGTATTACTACGAATATTTTAATGAAGGGGTTGCATGTATAATAAAGTCTTAGGATATAATTTATAGATAAGGCCTAGAGTGCAACTATATTTATATAGTGGTATTAAATATAGTTAATGGTAACTTTGGACTTGTCAAGAGTTGACAGAAAAGCCCAAGGCCCATTGGAGATAGTGTCTTACTGGTCCCTTTTGGTCCCACTCCAAGCCACATACTAGATCCCAATTGGAAAGGCCCAAAAGGCTAGCCCAATTAGATAATCAGTTGTATATAAGGAGAGAAACATACAGAATTTCATAAGTGTTTTTTCATAAAGTTAAGATGAAGGTCTTTCATAAGAGAGTTCTCATAAGGAATAAAGTGATTTGTATGTGAGTGTTGGACACTCATTATTCTCTCCTTGGAAACTGATTGAGAGACCACACATCTTAGGCATTAAGTGGAATTGGAGTGAAGATTAAAAGTCTTCCCAAAAACTTCTGATCTTCGGTTTTGAATTTCACCACACCAAGGTACGCATTCTTGTTCTCAAATTCTGAAACTTACATAGTACATGTTATCAATTGCGAATGAAGTAGATCCATTAATTTTTCCGCTGCGTACATGCATTTTTCCAACAGTTTTCAGATTCAGCATTATTACTAGGAGGAAAAAAAAATAGTAGTACTAGTAGAAGCAATACTAGGAGAAGAGAAATCATACCCTAAACCGGTTCGATCAGAAGCAGATTTCTGAAGACTGAGCATCTCATCAAGTTTTGCACTTGAAGTCCTTTCCAACTAGGGTCTGACTTGGAACAGTTCTGCCTCAAGCTTCTTGGTCTTCTCAGCCAAGAAATTATTCTCAAATCTCAGTGCTCCAATAGTCTGATTGGCTTCATCAAACTTCGTGGAGATTTCTTCCCGTTCAAACTCCACATCACTGAGCTTCTTGGTGGCCAACCTAGACAATTTCTCATGCTTTTCAGAGACCTTGTATAACTTTGCATAGGTTGCGTGGATGTAATCTTGCTTATCCATCTTTTCAAACTTAGACTCTATCAATTCCTCTTCTTCATCCACATCTTCAACAATCCCTTCAGTAGGATTTACAATGGTAGTGAAGGCATTTAGGATTCCATCATCCTCATTGTTGGAATCATCTTCAGGCTTGGTGTCGCTCAAGGTAGTAGCAAATGCCTTGCTTTTCCCAATGGTCTTGAGATATGTAGGGCACTCTTATTTCATGTGTCCAAAGCCTTGACATCCAAAGCATTTTGGTCCTGAGGGAACAGTGTACTGACCGCCATCCCTAGCATCCTTCTTTCCTTTGTCCTGGTTCTTAAACTGAGATGAGCTAGACTGCTTGCGGTCTTCATAAACTTTTTAAATTGCCGATTGATATAGGATTTCATCTTAGAATCTTCATCGTCTGAAGACTCATCAATGTCACTGTTCTTGGCTTCAATGCCATGCTCTTGCTCTTGCTCGATTTCCTGATCCTAGACAAACCCAACTCATTGGTCTGCAGATTGCCAACTCGCTCTGTCAAAGGAATTTTGTCAATATCTTTTGATTCCTCAATTGTGGTGATCTTGGCATGAAATCTCTCGGGTAGAAATCTGAGCACCTTCCTAACAATCTTGGGTTTAGGAATGGTTTCCCCAAGATTAAAGGTTAAGTTCACTATGTCCTTGAGCTTGGTATAGAATTCATCAAATGACTCACTTCTGTTGCTCATGAGAAAAAAGATGGATGAGCGGAGTTCAAAGAACCTTCCACCAAGCCCTCCTAAGCTCCCTATTATAGGTAACTTGCACCAACTTGGTGTGTTGCCTCACCAATCTTTGTGGCAACTCTCCAAGAAATATGGCTCTGTGATGCTCCTTCAACTCGGTGGCATAAGAACTGTCATAATATCTTCTGCTGAGGCAGCAAGAGAAGTCTTAAAAGTTAATGATCTTGCCTGTTGTAGTAGACCTTCCTTAGCTTGCCCTAAAGTTTTTTCCTACAATTATAGGGACATCTCTTTTTCACCTTATGGTGATTACTGGAGAGAGATAAGGAAAATATGTGTTCTTGAGCTTTTTAGCGTGAAGAGGGTGCAATCCTATCAGTTCATTCGGGAAGAAGAAGTTGCTTTGCTTGTGGATTCTATATCTCACTATGCATCTTCTGCAACCCCTATTGATCTTTCTGAGAAGTTGTTTGCCTTTACTGCAAGTATAACTTTTAGGATTGGTTTTGGTAAGAGTTTCCGCGGGAGTGGTTTAGACAATGAAAGGTTTCAAGCACTGGTTCATGAGGTAGTGTCCATGATAGGAAGCTACAATGCAACTGAATTCTTTCCCTTCGTGGGATGGATTATAGACACTTTCTCTGGTAGATTTAAAAGGATTGAAAGGGTTTTTCATGAGTTGGATACTTTATTCCAACAGGTCATTGATCTCCATCTTGATCCTGAGAGGACAAAGCCAGAGCATGAAGACATTATCGATGTGCTACTGACAATCTCTCTTTTTATTGCACGACTCCCAGTACGTGACTAACCAATTCGTTGCGTGGATCCCAGTACGCGGCTTACTCACCAACTTAAGGAAGATGTTGGCTGCAAAGTTCTTCAGTTCATCAACACGATGAAGATCACGAAGCTCCTTAGTTACAAAACCCTACAGTGTACAAACATAACAGCTTCCTCAAGAGAAAGATGAACTAGGGCAAATTCTGTCTCCGGTCATAATTTGCATGAACACAACTTTGCTTCACACTTGCGCAGCCTTTGACGGCCCTTAAAACATGTATTCACGGATTGGATTGAAATCAGCTCTGAAAAACTGAATTTCATAAACCTCGATAGATAGCTTATCTATCGAGCTAGCTGTCGAGAATCGTGATTCAGCAGCTTTTTAAACCTCAATAGATACTAGCTGTCGAGATTTAAAATCCAACACTTCTTCACTTATTTCTTGGACAGACTTGCATGGTTTTAATACTTGAACTTGAAACCTTGTTCCTTGAAGCATTAAACACATCCTAGATCTACCCAAATAAGTGTGTTTTATCAACGGATTAGCCAATTCTAATTTGACATATGTTCCTAACATTAAATCACATATGTCCTAACAAATACCATTCGAGCATCATTGCCTTAAACACTTTTTGAGCCTCTCAAACTCATCCCAGCATTGGATGCCCATGTCATTACTCCAAACATGACCTCCAATGCCCAAAGGTTGGCCCCAGTCTTAATCCTGCTATAGGGGCAGTTTTATTTCCGATATTTTTAGATCATGGATGGTATTCCCTTTATCCAGTGCTTTCAAGATATCCACTAGGAGAAGGAGAAACCTTTCCTCGTGAGAGCTTAAATAGGCGCAAGCATGCACAATTCAGCAAGGCCACATAGAACTCAGCATCGAGGAAGTTTTTGTGTAGTTATGATCATAAGTGTCAACATTTCCAAGAGGGGATCTTCCCAAAGCATTGAATCCAGAATTCGGCAAATCAAGGAACCTAAAGAGCTTGTAATGGGGCAATCCTTCAGTTCTTTTAAGCCTTCGTCAGTGTCTTAATGATTCGGCACAATATACAAACACTTTTGCCTTCAGGTAGTCTTTGGGCGCGTTTCTCTCGTTGAAACATCTTCAACTTCGGGTAGTTTTTAGACGCATTTCTCTCGTTGAAACAACTTCACCTCCGGGTAGTCTTTGGATGCATTTCTTTCATTGAAACACCTTCACCTTCGGGTAGTCTTTGGACTCGTTTCTCTTGTTGAAACGCCTCAACTTCGGGTAGTCTTCAGACTCGTTTCTCTTGTTGAAACATCTTCACCTTCGAGTAGTCTTCGGACTCGTTTCTCTTGTTGAAACTCTTTTGCCTTTGGGTAGTCTTCGGACTCTTTTCTTTCGTTGAAACACATTCAGCTAAAAGTAGCCCCCAAAAGGTCTCTTTCTCAAACACTTTCACCTTCGGGTAGTCTTCGGACTCATTTCTTTCATTGAAACACGTCTAGCTAAAAGTAGCCCCTAGAGGGTCTCTCTCATACACTTTCACCTTCGGGTAGTCTTCGGACCAGTTTCTCTCAATGAAACACATTCAACTTTTACTAGCTCCCAGAGGGCCACTTTCAAAAAATTTCACCTTCGGGTAGTCTTCGGACCAGTTTCTCTCAATGAAACACATTCAGCTTTAACTAACCCCCAGAGGGTCTCTTTCAAAAAACTTCCACACCTCCAGCTTTAACTAGCCCCTAGAGGGTCTCTTTCTCAAACACTTTCACCTTCGGGTAGTCTTTAGACTAGTTTCTCTCATTAAAACACATTCAGCTTTAACTAGCCCCTAGAGGGTCTCTTTCTCAAACACTTTCACCTTCAGGTAGTCTTTGGACTAGTTTCTCTCGTTAAAACACATTCAGCTTTAACTAGCCCCTAGAGGGTCTCTTTCTCAAACGCTTTCACCTTTAAGTAGTCTTTGGACCAGTTTCTTTCATTGAAACACATTCAGCTAAAAGTAGCCCCTAGGGGGTCTCTTTCTCAAACACTTTCACCTTCGAGTAGTTTTCGGACTCGTTTCTTTTGTTGAAACACATCCAGCTAAAAGTAGCCCCAAGGGGTCTCTCTCAAACACTTTCACCTTCAGGTAGTCTTCGGACCAGTTTCTCTCGATAAAACACATTCAACTTTAACTAGCCCATAGAGGGTCTCTTTCAAAAACTTTCCCCTTTGGGTAGTTTTTGGACCAATTTCTCTCGATGAAACACATTCAGCTTTAACTAACCCCCAGAGGGTCTTTTTCAAAAGCTTTCACACCTCTAGCTTTAACTAGCCCCCAAAGGGCCTTTTTCTCAAACACTTTCACTTTAGGGTAGTCTTTAGACTAGTTTCTCTCGTTGAAACACATTCAACTTTAACTAGTCCACAGAGGGTCTCTTTCTCAAACGCTTTCACCTTCGGGTAGTCTTTGGACTAGTTTTTCTCGTTGAAACATGTTCAGCTTCAAGTAGCCCCCAGAAAGTCTCTTTCAAACACCTTTGCCTTCAGGTAGTCTTCGAACGCGTTTCTCTCTATAAAACTTTTCCACACCTTCCTGGCATAGGAACCTTTCCACACTTCCATGGTGTAGGAACCCATTCCTCTAAATATCAATGTTTTCAAAATGTCTCTGTCAGGATTCAATTCGACGGTGACCGATTAGTTTTGATTTTTATCTCTAAAGGTCAAATGTTTCAAAATGTCTCTCTCAGGATTCAATTTGACGGTGATCGTTTAGTCCTGATTTTTATCTCAAAAGGTCAAATGTTTCAAAATGTCTCTCTCAGGATTCAATTTGACAGTGATCATTTAGTCCTGATTTTTATCTCAAATGTCAAATGCCTCAAAAATTCTAAGTGTTTCAAAATATCTCTCTCAGGATTCAATTCGACGGCATTCATTTAGTCCTGATTTTTATTTCAAAATGTTAAGTTTTTCAAAGTATCTCTCTCAGGATTCAATTTGATGGCGTTCGTTTAGTCCTGATTTTTATCTCAAAATATTGAAGTGTTTCAAAATATCTCTCTCAGGATTCAATTTGACGACGTTCATTTAGTCCTGATTTATATTTCAAAAATGTCAAGTGCCTCAAAAAGTCAAAGTGTTTCAAAATATTTCCCTCAGGTTCAATTTGACGGCATTCATTTAGTCCTAACTTTTATCTCAAAATATCAAAGTGTTTCAAAATATCTTTCTCAGGATTCAATTTGACAGCGTTTGTTTAGTCCTGATTTTTATTTCAAAATGTCAAGCGCCTCAAAAAGTCAAAATGTTTCAAAATATCTCTCTCAAGATTCAATTTGACGGCGTTCGTTTAGTCCTGATTTTTATTTCAAAATGTCAAGTGCCTCAAAAAGTCAAAGTGTTTCAAAATATCTCTCTTAGGATTCAATTCGACTGCATTCATTGTTCCTGATTTTTTTTTTTTCAAAATGTCAAGTTTTTCAAGTATCTTTCCCGGGATTCAATTTGACGGCGCTCATTTAGTCCCACATTTTCAAAAATACTCTCCTTCTTTAAGGTTTCCCCTTTAAATCAAAGTTGCATCATCACCATGTTTTAAATCCCCCCAAACTTCCCATTCTATCATGCATAGTTTCACATGTCTACCTAGCATTCCTTATAGTTTTGCATTGTTTTTAAGCAAGTTTTCATAGCATCTAGTATTTTCATGTTTGTCTATGTGGCCTAAAAACCAAAAAAAAAAAAAAAAAAAAAAAACAAAGTACAAAAAAAAGATATATATATATATATGCAAAAATACCAAAAATAAAATAAATGCTAGCATGCTTTTCTAGTTGCTTTGCTACTAACATATTCGCAAAAAAATAAAGAGAAAGAGAGAGAGAGAAAAAAAAAAAAGTCTCTTGCTCAGCATCAAGGACTAAACCAGAAATTTTTCCAGACCAGCTGCAGCAGCTCAACCTTATTAGGTAAGGTCGGATTCGACCCATGAACAGCGTAGTTTCCAACGCAATTTTGGGGCAACAAAATGCTGAATCATGTTCTTTATCCAACACCTTTCCTTACTATCGAGATGTCAGATAAAGAAGGGTTAGTTATAGATACCGTATTTTGTCCACCCTCGATTTGCGTGCCAAACCCCGAAAACTCCCAAAATATTAACTTTTCTCCAAGGAGCCGCGGAAACATCTAGATTGACGTGGCGCAACCCGTTCGGGCATCGGAGCACTCCAAGTGCCTTTTTAGGTGAAATTGACCGAAATGACCCTAGTTAACCTAGGGTTGACAGAAGGTCAAAATTGGTCAGAACCACTCCAAAAAGAATCAAGTCTTCATCAGCTTTTTCTTCTTTGACTGGTCACTTGTTCCGTCTGTAGCAACTGATCCGTCGTCTCTATCCCTTTTCTTGAATTCATAGTTGTCTTCCACTTGCTTGCTTTTTCCATCCCCAAGAAACTGTTCTCTCATAGAAACCATGTCAGCCTCTCTATCCACAATCCTGTCCACTAGCCAGTTAGAGTATTCCACGGTCATCCTGTGAAAGTGAACTTTAACAAAGGATTGATCTACTCAGTCAACCATGTCCAAGCCCAACAGCATGTTCCTTACAGAAGTAGGAGTTGTATCCATAAGAATGAAAGGTTTTCTTCCTTTACCACTAGGCATCCCTTGCTCATACTGAAATTGTCTCAAGAGTCTATTAGCCTTGTAAAAGGTAGCCTTTCTTATGCCAACCAAGAAGATGTGATTTGATCCCGGAGATTGCAACAGAGGAGGTAGACACTTCCACCAATAATAGTTCCAACGAATTAAAAGGTTGGATTTTGTTTCTAAAAATTTGAACCAATCTTTTTTAGTCTGACACTTGGTCTTGAGGACAGCCCAACTAGGGAAATTACTAGGACCATAATTGGAAACAGTAGGTGTGGCTATCATGTTCAGTCTCTCCATCAACCATATTTGCAAAGTCAGGGGACTCACAAGAAATTGTTGTGATTCTCCACCAAGAAATATAGAGTCTAACCCTAAATGAGTTTCTTCCAGGATCAGAGAAGCAGGATTGTCACCATCTCTAATTTGATCTACGATTCCTATGGCTTGAGCATCTATAAAGCTAGGTCTTTCAGAGCGAAGCAAGAACTCTCCCATGAAGCAAAGAGCTAAGGTGAAATTTTTTTGCATGTTGTCAGACATACCATGAGTACGTCGATGAATAAGTCTTGTAACAACTGTGTGAAGATTCACCATGTGGCCTTCGATCAAGCTGTTGGAAATTGAAACAAAAAGACCTAGTGCATCAGATAAAATTTCCTTGTATTTGAGATCACAAGAAACTGCTACAAATATTTTGCCAAACTCATAACCAAGGATGGTAGAAAATTCTTCGATAGTAGGAAATAGTTCAGCAATATTAAACCAGAATACATGATCTTCAGTGTCCCAAAACTTTTATAGTGGTACAGAGAAATTCCTAATTGATCTTGATGTTCCTTAAAGATTTGATCCCTTCTAATTTGAAGGAAGTGAAATTGGTCTTGGTAGCAAAATCAAAGCTACGAACCCCTCTATTGATATCATGAGCAATTGAATGAGAAAGATGTTGATTGTTAGCCATGAATGATTGTTGTGTGTGATAGCTCTAACTTAACTGTTTTGACGCAGAGGTTATTTGTAGATTTGATGATAGGATAGGTTTTTATTTTATTTTTTATATCTTCAATTATGTTTAAATAAGTCCAGAGAGTTTGAAGTTAACTAGGAAAGTGTTCACAGACCAAAACGGATAAAAAGTTTTTTTTTTTTTTAAACCCAAAAACACGTCAAAAAATGCAAAAATCGGACTAAAATTGGTTGTGCCAATCGACACCCCATAAGTGCCAATCAACACTCTAAGAGTGCCGATTGGCACTCAGCCCTAGTAGGTACAGTTTTGACCTATCTTGTGTTTTTGGCACATTTTTGGTCCTATTTTGGCTCCGATTTCACTCCAATAAAGGCCACCATGCAATGAAACTTCTCAAAAATCACATTCATTGTCAAATAAGGGGCATTTAGCCATGCCTCATTTATTTTTCAAAAAAAAATCATCACCATTATCATTTGTTTCTTTAAAAAAAAAATCTATCAAATCAAGATTTTTCAAAATCATGCATCCATCTTCCAAACTAGGGGCATTCGGCCATTCCTCATCTCTATTTCTAAAAAGAAACCCTTTTTTTAAAAAAAAGAAAAAGAAAAAGAAAATCACCATGCATAAATTTCCAAACTAGGGGCATTCGACTGTGCCTCATTTAGGTGAGAATAATCATGTCAAGATTGGTTAGAAAAATTCAAATTGTTGCGCTACAAAGCTTCATCAGGTGAACTCTAAACTTGTCTCATCTAAATCCCAGTAAGACCAAAGTCGTCTAAAGTTAAAGAGCTAGTGTTGAGAATTAGTACAAATTATTTGACTAGGGGATATTTTGTTTCTTGCAAGAAAATAAATTACAAGTCATGCATTATTTGGACTTCGAGTTCGCCGGTGGGAAGAACTTCTAGGCCCACCTTTAGAAGAACCACCCTCTGTGTTCCCTTGTTGCTCTTGGTCGGTGTTGAATAGTTATATACTCTACTAGAGGTCATATAGACACATACCTTTGGTGGAACAGATCACCAAATTGCCAGATCTTGTTCTTTGCTTGCTTTACGAACACCTCACAATCTCCTTTGTGGAACACCTCTAAGTCGCAGGAGAGGCTACTAGAGTCTCTCCTAATTTCCATGCTCCAAATTCTAGGGAACATAGATGGTGTCCCAGAGAGATGGCTTATTTTGAGAGAGCACTCAAAAACTATACGTATGTTCACTCACTGTATCTCTCATTAATCTGACTGATGTAGGAGTATTTTAAATACTAGTAGAGATTCACTTACTATCAGATATATGTGATCCCTAAAAGATCTCATCTGTTAAGTTTAAATAACTCCACTACTGATATTGATAACTCATACCAATATCAGTTAGTTTAAATTTAAACTTACATATTTAGATAACCCATGTAGACAATCCATGGGCCATGGTTTATGGGTTGGGTCAAAACCAGCCCAATTTCTAACATCTCCCACTCATCCACACTGGGTACTACAGTCAGAACTAGCTCCTCCCAATCTCTTGTCCAATCCTCTCTTTATACAAAAAAATGGAGTGTGCGACCTGACGAGAAGGTGTAGGGTAGGAGTACTATATTAAGTCACCATCTAAACTAACATAGTACATCACTCATAATATCTCGTCTATGCCCCAGATTATTTGATCACACCCGATCAAGTTTCTTTAATCCCTCATGAGTTCAAAACTCAAAGCAACACTTGATCCTATACCATATAATATGCTCATGATTATGTTGAAAAACAAATTCCTCATAATCGCCTAGGCTATGAGCCATAAAATAAATGGTGTGTTCTAAATAATCTTCCCTAGATGCTCATGTCAATTCATTCACACTTAACCACTTTTCTAGACATGCTCCGCAAGATCGTATATATCATGGCTCTGAGATGACATGCTAAAGTAGCGACATCAAACATTCACTTCATGACATAGTTTTAGGTCGAAAAGAAGGGCATAGAATGGACCATATAATGGTTGACTAGGGCTCACATAGTGATGGAGTAGGGATCTATCCAAGCAGTTCCTTAATTGGTCGGCTATAGCACATTCAGTATAATTTGTACGCTACAGTGGAGCTCCCACTCAACTGGGTTTGTCACTCTCAAACACCGTACAAATCTTAGTCCAATTGCCATAAATGCAACCAACCTGAGTTTCTCAGCACAGTTACACATCAAGTTCATGTCCAAGATCTCACATTTGGCTTTACTCAGGCTTTATGAAGTTGTGGATACACTTCAAGTGCAACTCCCATAAGCGTCAAGATGATCACTTACTTGATTTACAGAAAAACAAAGTGATCACTATGTCTTACCCTGCTTGCTACTCAAGCGCTAGGGTGATCGTCTATGTGAGTAGACCGATCTAAGCCTGGTGACATATTCTCAAATAATGTGTGCTTAGTATGCAATATCAATCACATCACAAGATGAATCAAAATGAATAACATCATTATTGCATAAAGTATGAATAAACATAAATGTCCATAAGGTATCCAAAAACATATCAAATCCTACAAAGTCCCAAACTCCTAGCATGAGCCTGAAAGGCATCTCTATCAATGGCTTTAGTAAGTGGATTAGCCACCATCTTGCTAGTGGAGATATGTTGGAGGATCACCTCTCCTTGTGTAATAGCAAGACGAATGTAGTTATAACAAGTATGTATGTGTTTGCTTTTGCTATGATACTTAGGATCTTTAGCATGAGCCAAGGTTGCCATACTATCACAATACATCTTTACAGCTTCATTTGTAAGATATGTCACCCTTAGGCTTTAGAAAAATCTCTTTAACCAAACAGCTTCTTGTGCTGCTGTTGAACAAGCAACATACTCAGACTCCATTGTGGATAAAGCAATGCAAGACTGTTTCTTACTGTACCAAGAGATAGCTGCACCACTAAGTAGAAATGCATAACCTGTAGTGGACTTGCGCTCATCTCTATCACTAGCCCAGTCAGCATCATAATAACCTCTCAATCTCAAATCTCTACCCCTGATAGAAAAGAATCAGACCGATGTCCCACGAAGGTATCAAAAAATCCTCTTAACTACTTGCCAATGAACAGGTCCTGGATTACTTTGATAACAACTAACCATACCAACTGCAAAACAGATGTCTGGTCGAGTACACAACATAGCATACATCAGACTTCCAAATGCTCTTGCATAGGGAACTCTTGCCATTTCTCTCTTTTCCTTTTCTGATTTAGGGCAATCTTCAAGGCTTAATGTATGTCCCTTCTCAATTAGAGTGTCTATGGGTTTGGAATTATGCATACGGAGTCGCTCTAAGATCATCTTTATGTAAGTTTCTTAAGACAAACCAAGAAGCTTCTTTGAACGATCCTTGAAAATCTTAACTCCAAGCACATAATTAGCCTCTCCCATGTCCTTCATTTGAAAAATAGAGGACAACCACCTTTTGGTGGTGACAATCATCTCCATATCATTTCCAGCCAACAAAATGTCGTCCACATACAAAGAGAGGATAAGTAAACTCTTTCCTAATCGTTTGACATACACACAATGGTCTTCTTCCATCATTTCGAAACCAATTGAAATAATAGCCTTATGAAATTTGAAATACCATTGTCTAGACGCTTGCTTTAGGCCATAAATGGAATGCTTAAGGTGGCACACTTTGCGCCCTTGTTCCTTGACCTCAAAGCCAATAGGTTGATCAATATAGATCTCCTCGTCTAGTTCTCCATTGAGAAATGCAATCTTTACATCCATTTGGAAGAGTTCCAAATCCAAATGTGCAACAATAGTTAGAATAAGGCGAATAGAGACAAATCTCACTACTGGGAAGAAAGTCTCTTCATAGTCTATCCTTTCTCTTTGGGTATAACCTTTCACCACGAGACAAGCCTTATATTTGTCAATTGATCCATCTGCCTTGCGCTTTATTTTTAAAACCCACTTGTTTCCAATGGTCTTGCGCCCAGGTGGAAGGTCAACCAACTCCCAAACTTGATTCTTTGCCATAGAATCCATCTCATCCCTCATAGCAACTATCCATTCATGTGAGGCAGGTGAAGCAAATGCTTCCTTATAGAAAGCAAGCTCATCAGGGTCCAGTGAATCACATATAAAAGATTCCCCCTCAATCTCAAAATGACGACGGGGAATAGTTCCACGTTCACTTCTACGTACCTTGGATCCTTGTGTGTTACAATCTAGCGGTTTGCTCCTGCTAAGAGCCAAATCACTCCCACTATCTTTGGCAATTTTAGGATGAAGTTGTGATTCTCCACCCTCGCCCAAAGATGGTATGACACCTTCAAGTTCTTGCAGCTCATAAAGCTGAAGATCTTGTTTTGCTTCACTAATGCTTGGAAAATCATCTTCAATGAAGTTGACATCACGAGACTCTATCTCATTCATTCCACCATCAAAATGTTCTCCATACATTACATACCCCTTTGAGCTTTTTGAATATCTTATAAAGATTTTCTTGCTCTAGGGCTCAATTTCCCATACTGTGAACAAAACCTACACAACCCCAAGGCCACAAGTTCTCCAAATTGGGTTTTGCACAAGTCCATAACTCATATGGTGTTGTGGGAACTGACTTAGAAGGCACACGGTTAAGGATGTAGGCAGCAGTCAACAATGCATCCCCCCAAAACGAAATTGGAAGGTTAGCTTGCGCCATTATCGATCTAACCATCTCTAATAGAGTACGATTCCTTCTCTCTGCAACACCATTTTGTTGTGGAGTACCAGGAATCGTCAATTGCCTGCGTATCCCTTTTTCCTCACATAGTTCTTGAAACTGTTTAGATAAATATTTGCGACCCCTATCAGATCGAAAAACCTTTAGGTTCCTTTCTTTTTTATTCTCAACCTCTGCCATAAAGCGCTTAAAGTAATCTAATGCTTCAAAGCGATGGGAGATCAGATAGACATAACTGAAACGTGAATAGTCATCTATAAATGTGAGAAAATAAGAGGCGCCATGGCATGCCTTCACATTCATAGGTCCACATATGTCTGAATGGACTAATTCCAAATGATGAGTTGCCCTTGGAGCCTTACCAAAAGGCTTCCTACAGGTCTTTCCAGCTAGACAAGGTTCACACATAGGTAGGCTTACATTAGTGATAGACCCCAATAGGCCTTCTCTAGCTAGTCTAGCCAATCTATCTTTTCCTATGTGTCTAAGTCTAGCATGCTACATTACAGAATCAAAAACATCATCATTAGGGTGCAATTATATTTATATAGTGATATTAAATATAATTAATGGTAACTTTGAACTTGTCAAGAGTTGACAGAAAAGCCCAAGGCCCATTGGAGCTAGTGTCTTATTTGTTCCCTTTTGGTCTCACTCCAAGCCACATACTAAAACTCAATTGGAATGGCCCAAAAAGCTAGCCCAATTAGATAATCAGTTAGATACAAAGGGAGAAACATACAGAATTTTATGTGACACTAATTGTGTAATGAAATGGTTTGTATGTGAGTGTAAGCCATTCTCTTATTCTCTCTTTGGAAACTAATTGAGAGACCACACTTCTTAGGCACAAGTGGAATTGGAGTGAAGATTAAGAGTGTTCCCAAGTACTGCTAATCTTTGGTTTTTGAATTTCACCGCACCAAGGTACACTCTCTTGTTCTTGTATTCTTAAATTTATATGGTACATGTTATCTATTGCGACTAAAGTAGATTCGTTAATTTTTCGCTGTTTATGTTTTGTATGCGATACAAACATGTATTTTTGCAACACATGATCAACACAGTCTTCATCTTCATTTTCAACTACAGGAAGTGTAAAGGGTTCACCTCGATGTGCACAAAATTGATCTTCATATCTATTGTCAGCTTCGCTCTCAATTGCTGTTGGTGTCTCTTGAAAAAGGGGTGTATAGTCTCCCAATGTGGTGCATCGATCATCTAGGACTGCAAACTGTAGAGATGTAGTTGTTTGTAGAATCTCCTCTGCGCTAACTTCTGCACGCGGCTCCAAAATGACATAGAACTCAAAAGCTATTACTTGGGACATGTTCTGCATCTTGTTAAACATGATCTTCACATGTTTGTCTTCTTTTATCGCCATATATCTGTAATTAATGCATTGATTGAGGACTTCATGTGGAGAATAGAAAGTAATATGTATGTCATGCAAAGCAGGGTTCACATGCAGCTATTCCATAATTTTTATCTTCAAATCATTCAGGGTCTTTAGCTTACAACGTACCATCATATAATAGCACTCGATACCCGGACCTTGAAATGAGAATCCGTCAATAGGGTTGGCATTAATAAGGGGTCCACCGTGGTATATATTTATATGGATCATTGTCAACCTATTAATCATCAAGTGTAATTATGTTAGTGACAAATTTATAACTCTCAATCAACATCAATCACAAAACTTTGCGTATGAAATGCCAACAATTTGTTACAACCTACGGTACAGTTATGATGTTATGTCCCAAAACCTCAACCAAATTTGCATATACTCACCCCACATCACCTACAAAAATAGTCATTACCTATTTCATATTCTTTTAAAATTCCAAATCATTCTAGGGGCATGACTTTCAAAACCCATTCAAATAAGCTATGATGAACAAAAATATTATACCAAGCCACTCATTATCCATTTCATCTCTATTACAAATCTTAAACAAATATATCTTGAAATAATTTATGCTAAAAAGACTACAAATACTATCTTAGGTATCAAAATCATAATCCATTTCATACCCATGATAAAAACCTAACAATACTAAATATTTCCTATAATTAATCACAATATTTACAATACTAAATATTGTGATTAATACTACATATTTACAAAACTAAATATTCCCAATAATTAATCACAATATTAAATTTTTTTTAAACCTATAATTAACCACAATATTTACACTAACAAAACTAAACAAATATTCCCAATATTTAGAATAATATCTTAAATAAGTTGTAATAACTTCACTCAATAAATAAATAACATAACTCAAGTACAAATTTATATAAATATTATATGTGAGATGTAGGTTTACTTCCACTATGAGAGAGTGTTGTGTGAGTGGATTACTTTTGTTGAGGGAAAGAGTGTTGTGTGAGTGACAGAGAAAGTGTGAGAGTTGTGAGGGAGAGTGTGAGAGCTGTGAAGTGTTGTGACTGAGTGAGAGAGACGGGTAAGGGGGGAAAAGGCACCACTGGGACCCACATTAAATCAAAATTTATTTTCATTAAATCAAAATCGAGTATAACAGGCTCGAGTTCAGTATGTACGCACGTGGCCAAAAAGCGTGTAAAAGGCACCGCTGGGACCCACATAGAAGTCGAGTTCCTAAGCCTCGATTTTCATTCAAGCAAACTCGAGTCCAACAAACCCGATTTCAGTAAAACAGAACTCGACCCTAACGGACTCAATTTGCATGACTACGTGGACGAGATGTCCACTTCAGCCGTTGCCACGATGTAGGAATCGAATTCATTATACTCGATTTTGCTGTGCAAAATCGAGTTCTTTACTCTCGAGTTATTAGATTGCTAAATAGTTTCAAATGTGTGCTAACTACCAAAATAGTTTGAGTTTTAATGTTATTTTCCAAAAAAAAAAAATAAACCCTAAAAACTGCCCAGAAATCATGTTTTTTGTCTTTTGTTTTTTATATTTTTTTATGTTTTTTTTTTTTTTTTTTTTCAAAATGAGGAGTCTGGGGGCATTTATAGTGAAAAAGTGACCCTTTAGTTGCCGACGTACCTTGTAGGGCCGCCGGCCACCTTGCTGATGTCAGCAATTCTAGCCTTTTCTCAATTCAACTTCAGACGCATATTTGAAGGCCTTTTCAAAATCAGATTGAGCTGATCTTGGTGTCTTTGGAAAGCACAGGATGTCTAGTTTCCAGAACACTAAATAAATTTAAAATCCAATGGTCGAATCAAAAGTTATGGCCTCGAGAAGCATGCTAATGCGCTTTTCACGGTTTTTTAGATATCTCAACTGTTTTAACTCCGATTTCGACTCATGAATAGTCATTGAAAAGAGAATTTGATAATATTTGTAATGGCACTAGTCCCAACCCATTCTGGTCGGATCAAAATTAGGGTTTCTAGTGCCCCTAAGAGTCAACTTCGGGTCAAACTTGTCAAAGTTGATGAAAATCACCGAGTAGCTCGAGTTTGATGTAGAAACATGAAAAATGTCATTTTGGGATGATTTTGACCAACTTTGAATTTTGGTCAACCCAGGGTTGACTAGGGGCGTTTTGGTCAATTTGACCTGAAGTAGCACTTCGAGTGCTCTGATGCCCGAACGAGTTGCACCACGTCAATCTAGATGTTTCTGCAGCCCCATGGTGAAAAGATAATATTTTTGAAATTTTCGGAGTTCGGCATGCAAATCGAGGACGGACAAAATACAGTGTCTACACTGGCCTGGTTTGGCTAGGAATGATGCCAGAATGAAGTTTTTATTTTTTTTATTTTTTAAAAGTTTTTCTATTTTTTTATTTGTTTTAGGAATGTTCCAGTCCAGTTCGGGCAAAAATGATACCAAAGCGAAATTTTTTTTTTTCTTTTTGTTTTGATTTGTCTTGGCTCGGTTCGACGAAGAATGATGCCAGAATGAAGTTTTTTTTTTTTTTTAATTTTGTTTTATTTTTAAATTTTTTAGGAATGCTCCAACCCCGTTCTGGCAGAAATGATACCGGGGAGATTTTTTTTTTTCTCTTTTTCGGTCTGTCCTGACCTGGTTTGGCTTGGAATGATGCTAGAATGAAGTTTTTTTTTTTTTTTTTTTTTTTTTTTTTTTTAATTTTCTATTTTTTTTAAAAAAAAATTTTAGGAATGTTCTAGCCTAGTTCGAGCAGAAATGATACCAAAGCCAATTTTTTTTTTTCCTTTTTCAGTTTGTCCAATCTAGTTCAACTAAAAATAATGCCAGAATGAAGGTTTTTTTTTTTTTTTTTTTTTTAATTTTTTTTTTTGGAATGCACTAGCCCGGTTCGAGCAGAAATGATACTAGAGAGAAATTTTTTTTTCTCTTTTTCGGTCTGTCCAAGCTCAATTCGGCTTGGAATGATGCTAGAATAAAGTTTTTTATTTTATTGTTTTTTTTCTATTTATTTTTTATTTTTTTTAGGAATGCTCTAAGCCCGGTTCGAACAGAAATGATACCAGAGCGATTTTTTTTTTCTCTTTTTCGATCTGTCTCGGCCCAACTCAACTAGGAATGATGCCAGAATGAATTTTTTTTTTATTTTTTATTTCTGTTCTATTTTTTAAATTTTTTTTGGAATGACCCAACCCGGTTTGGGTAGAAATGATACAAGAGCGAAAAAAAAAATTCTTCTCTTTTTTGGTCTGTCCCGTCCCAGTTGGCTAGGAATGAAACCAAAAATTTTTTTTTTCTCAATTTTTTTTTTTTTTAATTTTCTTAGGAATGCTCCAACCTAGTACGGGTAGAAATGATACTGTAGATAAATTTTTTTTTTCTCTCTTTTTCGGTTTGTCCCGGCCCGGTACGTTTAGGAATGATGCCAGAATGAAGTTTTTTTTTTTCTATTTTTTTTTTAATTTTTTCGAAATGCTCCAACCTGATTTGGGCAGAAATGATACAGGAGAGAATTTTTTTTCCTTGTTTTTTGGTCTGTCCTGGCCTAGTTCGGCTAGGAATGATGCCAGAATAAAGTTATTTATTTTTTAAAATTTATTTTTAATTTTTTTAGGAATGCTCCAGCCTGGTTTGAGTAGAAATGATACTGGTGCGAAAAAATTGTTTTTCTCTTTTTCGGTCTGTCCTAGCCCAGTTCGGCTAGGAATGATGCTAGAATAAAGTTATTTATTTTCTAAATTTTATTTCTATTTATTTTTAATTTTTTTAGGAATGCTCCAACCTAGTTTGGGCAGAAATGATACTGGTGCAAAATTTTTATTTTCTCTTTTTCAGTCTGTCCTGGTCCAGTTCGGCTAGGAATGATTGTAGACACAACATTTTGTACCCCTTACGACTCGAGCCCCTGTTCCCCAATTATACTGAATTTTAAGACCCAAGATTGGTTTAAGGCTTAATTAGAAGTTAAATTGACTTGAGAATTGTTAAAATGATAAATATAGCTTTTAATGAGAAAATAAATCTTTCTTTTTTTTAAATAAGGCCAAAGGAAACCCTTGCTATGCGCACGCAAGAATCAACCAGCGCACGCAGTTTTCTGCATGCGTACACAGGCCCGTTCTTGCAAACGCATAGCGAATTCCATAAACTATACAAGGCAAGTTTTCTATGTTAATGTTGAGGTTTAAAACGAATCTCACATCGTCTGGGAGTCGTTCCAAACCCTTTTTTTTCACACTATAAGTAGCCTTATATGGTATATTTTTAAAAGACACAGAAATCTCACGAGAAAACATTGAGATTCACTAGAAATAGTGAATCAAAGAGGGTGTCTTTCACAAAACATCCTTAAGTCAATTTTCTATGCAAACAGAAAAACAAATATGACTTCATACCTAGATGTAAACATCATATATATGTCTTCCAAAATTGTAGAAAGGACTCTTATCTCTTAATAGTATCTCTGCAAAGTATAGTTTCATGGTATAATTTCCATTTGCCAAGCAATGTGCATAATATGTGAGAGAAAGAAGAGAGAGCCGTGCACTCATGTATAATTTAGAGTTGTTCATTTTGAGTATTGATACATTTGTTGTTTTATATTGATTTGATGTACTGATAACATGCTACTGACCCCTTGCAAATTAATTAATTACCCAAGTTAATTAATTAGGTTCAATTACTTGTAATGGCGTGGTAGCACAAACAAATCACCTGCTAAACTAAACGCAGCGGAAATTAAATTTGACACGGTGATTTGTTTACGACCAAGGCTAAAACTCCACCGAGTGATTTTAAGGTCACCACTCCCAAGAATCCACTAATCAATAATCAAGCGATTACAAGTAAAAATGAATCTTACCAACTACCCTTGGCCTATCCCAAATTACCAACCTACAGTTGAATCTTCACTCCAATACCCAATTGGACTTGATCTTGTAATGGCACTCTTTCCGTTTAATGCACGAATCCTAGTACGTGACTAACCAATGATGCACGGATCCCAGTACGTGACTAACTTCAGCAACTTAAAGAAGGTTGTTGGCTGTAAAGTTCTTCACTTCATGCACAATGAGGATTAGGAAGCTCCTTGGTTACAAAACTCTTTGGCGTAAAAGCGCAGTAGCTTCTTTCAGAGAGAATAAGGCACTAGGTCATTCAATGCATGTGCGACGGCCTTTAAAATAATCCTTATATATGTCTAGGGTTGTGAGAAAAGAAACTCTACACAAATATACAAGAATCTGCATGCAATCAAATCTGAAAAGTCTGATTTTGTAATTCTCGACAGAAACAGCTTGTGTCGAGCTTCTATCGAGCTTCAACATTAATTCTCAATAGAAAGGATTCTGTCGAAACTTCTGTCGAGGTTTAGTGAATAACTCTTTCTTCACTTGTTTCTTGGTCAGATCTTCATGGCTTTAACACTTGACTTGAACTCTTGTTTCTTGAAGTATTAAACACATCCTAAATCTACCCAATTACAAGTAAAGTGCATTTTATCAAAGGATTAGCCAATTTCATAAAATATGTCCTTAACAA
This sequence comes from Notholithocarpus densiflorus, assembly GCA_030021035.2. Lineage (NCBI taxonomy): Eukaryota > Viridiplantae > Streptophyta > Magnoliopsida > Fagales > Fagaceae > Notholithocarpus > Notholithocarpus densiflorus. Next base: position 755,196 of record JARYZH020000019.1, on the reverse strand, counting down.
TCTCCCCCTTTGGCAATCAGTGACAAAACTACAACAAAACAAATAATCATAAGAGAAATCTTAAATCACTAAACTTATAACCACTTGTTGTATTACAAAATAAATCTATACCTACTACAAAATCTTGAAAAACTTTGTAAAAAGAGAGTTCATGGCAAGATAGACTTTCACAACCTATCTTTCTGAAACACTTAAACAAAACTCATTAAGGCATCATGTGTGAAACAGAAATAAAGATTGCGTACTTAAAGAAACTTGTGTATAAAGATAGAGAAGAAACAACACATGTAAAGGTAGGTAAATAGAAACATACATCATCATCATATATGAAAATAAGTACAATGTATGTAAATATAATGGTCACAAAACCAAGGTACAAGAGGCTAATGTAATAAAAGAAGAAAATACATAAAGTCCTCACTACATCCCTCAAAAACTATGAACACTCCCCCTATAAAAAATGTCCTATACTAACTCTTCCCCTAAGTACAAGACTACTCTCAAAATCAAAATTACTCTCCCTTTTTGTCACGAATGACAAAGGGCAAGTCACTGAAAGGTCGTCATTTCGTCATCACCAGAAGAGCTAGCACCAACCTCATCATCCTCATCATCATCGTCGTCGTCCTCAGAAGGAGAAGCTGCGGGATGCTCTAGAGAAGGAGAGGGAGCAAAACCAGCCATACGAGCCTGTCGGTGAGTAATGCGACCCACTCGGGTGTTCATCTGACACATCTTATCAGTGAGATAGTCTAGACGACCACCAAAGTCAGCCTGCAGCCTCTAGAGCTGCTCCATGATGGCCTTAAGAGTCACACCACCAGTTGCGGAGGTAGAGGGGACTTGAAGAAGATGGAGCCAAAGATGGTGGGGCTGCAGGAGCCGCAGGATTGGTCGTCTCAATGCGTGGCCACTTTGACTGAAGGTGAGCCTCACTCCGCCGGATAGAACCAGCGTTGAAGGCACCCATGACAGTGAAGAGGAGAGAAAGGAATGGGAATGGAGAAGTGCTGAAGGGTCCGCGTGATAGACGAAGGAAAGATGAGCTTATCACGAGTAGCGGTATCCTAATAGACATCAATAATAGATGTGATGAAATGAGAGGGAAAAGCAATGGTAAGATCCTCCATCAAAGAAAGAAGAAAACGAGCACGCGGCTCAGTGATGGAGTTATAGTGAGACAATGGTGTGAAAGTGAATGTCATCACCATGTTAAGGAATCTCGGGCCTTTTGCAAAACCCGAGCATGGAGTGTTTAGCTTACCACCCCATATGGAAGGAGTCCCACGAAAATGGGAGATGAGTTTGTCTTAAGACACGGTCCAGAGACGATCACAACTAGGGTAGTCAGGATGCGCTACCCTAGGGACTCGTAGTACCTCGGCAACAAGATCTGGGGTAACTACTATACGTGTACCTCTGAATTGGAGAACTGAGGCACAGAGGTATCGATGTCATGTATGGTGGAGTAGAACTCCTGTATAAACATGACGGGACAACGCACGAGTCTCTCACATAGAGATTCCCATCCCCGAGTCCGAATGACATCGGGTAGCGTAGTGTCAGAGAAATCCAATAGAATGACTTAGCGTTCGGGATGAACGCCACGGGCCTGGAAGTTCTCAAAGAAGTCCGTCTTGGCCTTTTCATCACGGAACCAGATGTGAGATGGAACAGAAGGAAGAAATGAAGAGGATGACCCGGAACCTTGAAGAGGGTTCCGAGCCGGAATGAATTTTCTCTGTTTGGGTGCCATAGAGAGGTTCTATTCAAGAGAGAGAGAGAGAAGACAGAATATAAACACAATCTCATACCATAAAAAGAGAAAAAAGATAAGTACGTATGCATAAAAAGTTCATGAACATGTGACATGAAAATTTAAGAGCATCATGGGTAAAACCCAATCCAAACCTAACAGCACTCACATCAATAATCAAGCGCACATCTAACAAATGCATGAAACATTGTTATAATGCTAATGGAATGCAATGCATGATCATATAGCAACAACTGATAGAAAAAAATACATGTTTGTATCACATATAAAACATACGCAGTGGAAAATTAACGGATCTACTTCATTCGCAATTGACAACATGTACTATGTAAATTTCAGAATTTAAGAATAAAAGAGTGTACCTTGGTGTGGTGAATTTCAAAACAAAAGATCAGAAGTTCTTGAGAACACTTTTAATCTTCACTCCAATTCCACTTGTGTCCAAGAAGTGTGGTCTCTCAATCAGTTATATGTGTATGTTTTAAGAGAGAATGAAAGAGTGTCTAACACTCACATACAAACCATTTTATGTAACCTCTAAAATTCTGTATGTTTCTCTTCTTATAATTGATTATCTAATTGGGCTAGCCTTTGGGCCTCTCTAATTGGGCTTTAGTATGTGGCTTGGAGTGGGACCAAAAAGGAACAAATAGGACACTAGCTCCAATGGGCCTTGGGCTTTTCTGTCAACTCTTGACAAGTCCAAAGTTACCATTAATTATATTTAATACCACTATATAAATATAATTGCACTCTAGGCCTTATTAATAAATTATATCCCAAGACTTTATTATACATGCAACCCCTTCATAAAATATTCGTAATAATACAAAGTCATGAGTGAAGACTGCCACTGTGTAGATCACTACATCTTAATCCTTGAGTACCCGGTTTAATTATTTTAAGTTATTCATCATATATTTATGAAATCCAACTTCATAAATATATACTTTAGTAATTTTTTACCAAAGTGGTTAGGCCTAACTCTCTGAATAACTGAACTCATTAAACTTATCTTAAGGGAATATTTTATATCTCTGTTAAGAGACTATGAATTCCATCTTGAGAATATATGTTCCATCAACACTAAATGTGGTTGCCCAACAAACTGATGTTTTGACCGTTACTTTAGATCTCACTCCTGATATATCAAAGCAACCTACACTTCATGATCAGGTCCATTATTCTCTCAGGATTAAGAGTTCATGTAAATAAAAGTCGTGAGATTTATTATTCATTTGACAGTCGTTAGGAGAATAATAAATCTCACAGCGGTCCAGTTCAATATGTCTTAACTCTTAAAACATATCAACATATCAACTAAAAGTCTCCACTTCCATGATTAAGACAAATCATCTTAATTAATATGTTATAGTTTTCGTAGATGAAATGCCCAATTTCATCACCGACTACGAACTAAAATTCTGAGTTTATAAAAAACTTGAGATTTATATCTTCTGTGACTAAATTACATAAATCACATACTATGCATCTCATAGACTATACGATAATGTCCGAATATTCATATTACCATTATTTCAGATAATAATAAAATAACTTTATTAATCACAATATTAAGTCATACATAATGTCATACATAGCATCGTACAATAGAATTTAAGGGCACTAATCGAAGCAACAACATCATAACACCCAACCTAAAAATTTCAAGAGAAACTCAAAAACCCCAAAAATTTTGAAAACCTCAAAACCTAGGTCTAAATGCATGAAAAGAAAGAGGATTAGAAAACTTACCAAGTGTTTGGAGCAAGATCTAGGCCGAAAATCACTTGGGTGTGAAGATTTGAGCAAGAGTGAAGAGTTTGGGTTGAGAGCGAGAGAGATTTCTATCGAGAAAGAGAATGAAAAATGAAATCTGAATTACGCCTCTCCTTTAAATAAAATTCGCAACTCGGTAGATTGAAGTTTCTATCAAGGATCTGTCGAGCTTTAAATCTCGATAAATCGAGAATCTGTCGAGAATCTATCAAGCAGACAGAGAGCAAAGAAATTTGGCTCGATAGATCGAGGAAGCTGTTGAGCTTCTGTTGAGATGAAACCCAGAATTCTCGTTATATCAAGAAACTGTTGAACTTCTATCGAGAAGCAACCTAGAAATCTCGATGGATCGAAGATCTGTCGAGAATCTATCGAGAAGGCAGAGAGCACAGGAAAAAATCTTCAATGGATCGAAGATCTGTCAAGGTTTCTATCGAGGCTAAATAAAGAAGCTCGATAGAAATGGAATCTGTCGAGGATTTGTCGAGAAGCTGTTGAGCTTGAAGAAAAGGAGTTTTTCAAGGAGAAAAACACAAGGAGAAAAGCAACAAGCAAGCAACTCTACCAAAGATCCAATTAACATGTTAAGCTCTCAAAACATCTTTCAGCATATATGCAAGGCATTCATATATCCAACACACACACTAAACAAGTCTAGCCAATTTTATATTTCAAAAACAAGTTAAGATAGTTTAGTGAGCATTTATCAATACATGTATTTCTTGTGATGGCCAAATCACATTGTACCTGCACATATATCAAGAGTAGCAAAGAATTTGCGTGTTGTGTGTGAAACATAGCAAGAGTGCATAAGTGTCTCATATTATGAAGATTTGAGACATGATAAAATCAAATACACTCACACACAATCATAACTGGTTGATTGGGACTATCATCTTCGAGGTACATCCTATATAACTCTCACATCTCCTAAAAACACGCTTACAATCATATTAAAAGCATTTTAATCCTTTTTCTTTTATTTTTTTCTTTGCAATTTTTATTTTAAAGCATAGCATGCATGGGCATATAAAGGAGAGAAGAAATACCCATTTATGTAAGCTAAAACATCTCAATTTTGCTGTGTCTAAGCACACAGATGATATTCATGATTGGCAGGTTTTAGTGGTGAGATGGTTATTTATGCATTTTTTTTAGGATTTTCTAGTCCTTCCCGTCAAAAAGAGTGATATGAGCATGAGATATAAGAGATCATTTTAATCATACTCATCACAAACACGAGCCACAAAGCTCACTTGCTTAGTTGTGTATTGAGATGCTCATCTAAGCTACAATAGATACAAAGTTAAGAAACCTTGTTTCAAATGTCATCCAAGGTACATAAGTACCAATATATACACAACACACATTGTTTTCGTATTTTTCTGATTTTTCAATTTTTTTTTTTTTTTTTTTTTTAATGAAAAACAAATAAAGCAAAACTGAAAACAACCAAAACAAAAACATGAAAGAAAACACACAAAGCATAAAACTAGACTGACTCAAAAGCTTAAAAACAAACAAACAAGACATGCAAGAACAAAAGAAAGAGGAAGTGACTTAATCACTTGGAGCATTTTTCCTTCCACACTTTGGAATTGGAGGAAGGACTTTTCCTTTTTGCGAACCTTTGATCCTAATGTGAAGGGGAAGAATTGAATCCATTAAGGTTCGAAAGGAACATAATGACCTTAAGAAGATCTCCCAGAGGAGCAATAAATGATGGAAACTAATTCTGGTTTCCAGACGAAAGCATACTATTGCTTTCTTGAGTGGCTAACCACTTATAGCAATTTAGACGAGTGTGCCCTGAAACTTTGCAGTGATGATAGAAATGCGGCTTCTTATGTTGAGACTTTTTATTATTGTCTTTCTTAGTCCTAGGGTTCCTAATCTCTTTCTTTTCAACCTTAGGGGGTGCTCCTAGAATAGATTTGCCCTTGTCTATGTTCTCACTAGCTATTTCAGTTTTAGTATCAACATTCTAAAAAATATCATCATTAGCAGGTGAGACAAACACATTTTTACTAGAAGAGGAAATATTAGGAGATATAGAGAATTCATAGCCCAATCCAGTCTTGTCAGAAGTAGAATTCTAAAAGCTCAACATCTCGTCTAGTTGTGCACTAGAAGTCCACTCTAGTTGAGCTCTAACTTGGAACAGCTCGGTTTCAAGCTTCTTTGTCCTTTCAGCAAGGAAGTTGTCCTCGAACCGCAAAACTCCAATGGTCTGATTTGCTTTATCAAACTTTGTGGAGTGCTCTTCTCGATCAAGTTTCACATTACTCAGCTTCTTGGAGGCCAGCCTATACAGTTTCTCATGCTTTCCGAAACCTTGTATAATTTTGCATAGGCTGTATGGATGTCATCCTATTCATCCATCTTTTCAAATTTTGACTCTACTAAGACTTTTTCTTCATCAACAACTTCCGTAATCCCTTCAGGAGGATCGACTGTAGCGGTGAAGGAATTTAGAATTCCCTCATCATCACTGTCATTGGACTCAATTTCAGCTTCAGTGTCACTCAAGGTTGCAGCAAGTGTCTTGCTTTTTCCAGTAGCCTTGAGATATGTTGGGCATTCCTGTTTCATATGCCCAAAACCATGACAGCCAAAACACTTAGGACCAGAGGGAATGGTGTATTGACCACCATCTTTAGAGTCTTTCTTCCCTTTGTTCTGACCCTTGGATTGAGACATATTTCCTTGCCATCGGTCCTTATCTAATCCTTTCACATTGGCATTCTTGATGAACTTTTTGAATTGCCTAGTGATGTAAGATTTCATCTTTGAATCCTCATCTTCAGAGGATTCATCATTCTCATTACTTTTGGCCTTCAGTGCCACATTCTTTCCTTTGCTTGCTTTCTCGAGTCTTGTCAACTCTAGTTCGTAGGTCTGCAAGTTTCCAATCAACTCTGTCAAAGGAATAGAGTCAATATCCTTTGATTCTTTAATGACAGTGATCTTGGCATGGAATCTTTTAGGCAGAGACCTTAGCACCTTTCTTACGACCTTGGGTTTGGGAATAGTTTCCCTAAGATTAAAGGCTGAATTGACTATGTCCTTGAGTTTGGCATAGAACACATTGAATGATTCATCCTCCTCCATCTTGATCTCCTCAAAGCTTGTAGTAAGCCTTTGAAACTTGGAATCTTTAATGGCTTTAGTTCCTTCATAGGTCGTTTGGAGAATGGTCCATACTTCCTTTACAGTTTCAGTCGAGGATATTTTCTTAAACTCCTCATTCGTGACCGCACTGAAAATGGCGTTCAATGCTCTGCTGTTGAAGTTTGCCGCTTTAATCTTTGCATCATCCCAATCAGCCGGTGCTTCCTTTGCCTTGGTCTAGCCAATCTCCACAGCTTGCCACACTTTCTCATCTAAAGACTGTAAGAAAACTCTCATGCGTATTTTCCAATATGCATAGTTAGTGCCATCAAATAAATGTGGAATAATTAGAAACTGTCATTTATCCATGACAACAGGGGTCAATGGATCACAAATCAATGATTAAAATCTAATCAGAGTATGTTTGCTCTGATATCACTTAATGGGGCAAAAATGTATTAATCCCTTGCAAATTAATTAATTACCCAAGTTAATTAATTAGGTTCAATTACATGCAATGGCGTGGTAACACAAACAAATCACCTACTAAACTAAATGCAGCGGAAATTAAATTTGACACGGTGATTTGTTTACGAATGGGGAAAACCACTAAGGCAAAAACCTCACCGAGTGATTTTAAGGTCACCACTTCCAAGAATCCACTAATCAATAATCAAGCGATTACAAGTAAAAATGAATCTTACCAACTACCCTTGGCCTATCCCAAATTACCAACTTACAGTTGAATCTTCACTCCAATACCCAATTGGACTTGATCTTGTAGTGGCACTCTTTCCGTTTAATGCACGAATCCCAGTACATGACTAACCAATGATGCACGGATTCTAGTATGTGACTAACTCTAGCAACTTAAAGAAGGTTGTTGGTTGCAAAGTTATTCACTTCATGCACAATGAAGATCAGAAAGCTCCTTAGTTACAAAACCATTTGGAGTAAAAACACAGTAGTTTCTTTCAAAGAGAATAAGACACTAGATCACTCAATGCATGTGCGACGGCTTTTAAAATAATCCTTATATATGTTTAGGGTTATGAGAAAAGAAACCCTACACAAATATAAAAGAATCTACATGCATTCAAATTTGAAAAGTTTGATTTAGTAATTCTCGACAGAAACAGCTTGTGTCGAGCTTCAACATTAATTCTCGATATAAAGGATTCTGTCGAGACTTCTATCAAGTTTTAGTAAATAGCTCTTTCTTCACTTGTTTCTTGGTTAGATTTTCATGGCTTTAACACTTGACTTGAACTCTTGTTTCTTAAAGTACTAAACTCATCCTAGATCTACCAAATTACAAGTAAAGTGCATTTTGTCAAAGGATTAGCCAATTTCATAAAATATGTCCTTAACAATTTCTATATTTACAAGGAGTTCTCAAAAGCCGAAAACATAGTTAAAGCATACATCCAAAGCTTTGATTCTAAGGTAATATAATTACCTTTTGGACATGGCTTGTTCTTCAGACACTCGGTAAGTAATCTTAATTGGTGTTGCAAAATAAAAATGTGTGAGCAAGGATACAGAGATACAATCCTATAGAATAGATCTTGTTCAAGTAAGGTCGAAATAAAAAATAAAAATAAAAATAAAAAACTTGTGAGCTTTTGCAAAATTAAAATGAAAAAAAGGAAATGCTTCTGCAAAATCAAAGATAGTGAAGACAAAAATTTGCTATTCTAATTAGTTTATAAGTTAGGAGCTTACGAGTTGTCCTGTCCAGAAAAGCTCAGAAAAAAGTTTCTGATGAAATGAGAAAATAGTTGGTTTAAAAAAGCTAGAAAGCTTTTAAAGAGACAAAAGAACACAAAGTCCACTTATACCAAATTGAAGTTGAAAAGAACAGGAAAAAGTTCTTACTGGTTTCCTGAACAAGTAGGTGGCACAGACATTTCTGAAAAATTATTGTATGAAAGATCTATTTGGATGAACACAAACATAATCTTTGTTAATAAGTCCTTATAAATCCAAAAATGAAAAAAAAGAAAAAAAAAAAAAACTACAATTTACAAAAATTCTGATAAAATTTGAACTATAAAAGATAAACATCAGCAGAAAATTGAAAATGGAAATGATTTCAATATTTAAGAAACATCTACACAGATAAAATTTTTCAGTTAATCTGACAATTAATTAACCGCCCTCGCAGCTTTCTACCCATAATCAGATACATAGGATGATTTTGGGTAATCTGCACAATACTTATAGTAGTAATATGATTGATTGTATCTTAAATTAGGCTCAGACCACAAACTTGTCGGGCCAACTCAAAATTTTTCTGCCCTTATAATCTTGCAGAGAACAGAAAACCAACATAAGATTGTAAAACAAATTTGTCCAGAAGTCGATTTAACTGTACACACATGGTGCAAAGATTCAAATCAAAGCTTCCACGAAATTGGGTCAATTCACCTGTTGTTTATGATTGAATAAGATCTGTTACTGATCCTAAAGAGGTTACAAGAGGAATCAAAATCTAAAAAAAAATGTATATTTGAACATTATGCATTTTTCGTAAAATTTATAACTGCAGACTCCATAAAAAAATTTCACAATAATAAGGAAACATGTCATGCAAAACTAACAAAAAATTTAAGGTGGATTATATACTAGCCAGTATTTCTGCTAGTGATCCAGTTCAGAATATTCCCAGTGAGCAAGTTGCTTGTCCGAAACCTGTTCAAATAGCAAAGTAATGATGTTATAGTTAAAGCCGATTTATAAGATTACTAATGGAAGCAAAACTTATCAAAAAAATTAATAAATAATAGAAGTAATGGAGGAAATTCAAAGTTAATATACTTTTTGATGCTTTGATGCATCATATATATATATATATATATATGAAGCCTTTCCCACATATATGACTTGGTGCTATGATGCAACATAATAGGTTGAGGGCCATAACCATAGGAAAGTTAAGCCCATCCATCGGTGAATTGACATTTTTGTGGGAGATGGTGAGTATTTGACTTGTATCCATTAAGTTTCGGGAAATAGGCCTCCAGATTAACATAAAAAGGATACTCAGACAGAAAAAATACTTATATGGTTCAACAATCTAGAGATTTCCTTAAAACATATAGTGACGGTATCTATAGGATCACAAAAAAGGCCCCTATTTTAGTCTTGGTGTCACTCAACCCCTAGATTCACACCACAAATGTAATGGGCCTTCCTCAAAGTTTCACACAGGGGAGTCAAGAGGTAAAGCCCCTAGCCAACCCAACCCAACCCACTGTACATTGTGGTGTCCAAGTTTGGCAGAGCTTATTTCTATTGGCCTATTGGACTTCAAAAATATGCCGGCCAAAAGTGCAGTTGCACATAGAAAAGAAAAAGTTCTAAGAAGTTGTACATAAGCCAAAAAATCTGAATAAGCTGGAAAATAAAGGCCATGGCAACACTAATCACAATAATAAGGTCCATTTAGAATTTGTGAGAGAGATAAAGAACTACAATCTCCTTGATTATAGAGAAATTCCTATCATATTTGACCGTGGACATAAGACAAAAACCAAATCATGAAACATGAATTTTGTTAATTTCGTATTTGAACTTCTCTAAAATGAAACTAGATTTAGAGTTTTACTCTAACATACATATTTTGCAAGGAATATAGAACACTCAAATTTGGAACATTTTCTTCCAATTTGTTGAAGCTGAGATCTCTGCAGGGATATAACAAAGAGGTGTTATAATGATACAAAAGAAGGTTTAGTAAATAAATTATAATGAAATATAGTAAAACTTATACACATGTATTTATGCAGGTATAATGTTCTTAGAAGAGATAATTAACATGGTCTAATCCAACTATCTGGCGTTTGCAGATAACTGGTGTTTTAGAAAAAGAAGCAAAACCTAAAAGGAAGATAAAAAGGATATAAAAAATACAAAGTTTGCAGGTTAGTCATTTTTGAAATGTATGCTGGGATAGGTCTAGAGAGATTGCAGCTCCTCAACATCCTGCAACATAAACCAACATCACCTAGGAAAAATTTCTATAACTTTATACTATTTTAGCTGATAGCCTTATACCAAAAAGAATGGCCTACAATCTGTTCATGCCCGTCATGTTATTCAAGGGTAGAAATTCCAAACAATTACCAAGTAAGTCACTTATCCTTCTGCACAAAATTGCATCATCAATAATTGTTAATGGATTATGCAATAAATAATTTGAATATGACATAAAAATATCACGAAGATTATGCAACAAAACAATACTTAGAAGGTATAACTTACAGCTCAGTTAAATTACTCAAGACAGAAATGCTAGAAGGAATGGGCCCCTCAAGACCACTAGCTTGGATCTCTCTATTGAAAATACAACTCCAATGTGTTAGATTACACCTAAAAGTTTTACTATAAGAGATCTAAATAAAATTATGGGAAAAAAATGCATACAATTTCTGAAGTTGTTTCCAACTCTGGAAAACGTCAGGTATTTTTCCAATGAAGTTGTTACTACTAATCCTACTGTATATGGCCGAAATTGGAAACAAGATTAAATAACATAGAAACTTGAAACTTTTATGGGAAAAATCTAAAATCACTTTTAGTATAGAAATGGAAAATATTACAACCACTTTAAGTTTTGTTAATTTGGTTAGATTGCTGAGAGCAACAGGCAATTCGCATGTAAGATTGTTAGCACTAAGAATGCTGCAGTCACAAAATGAAAAGTTCAGACCAGTTCAACTTACTGTTGATTGACTAAGTAAATCATTGCAAATTTAGAAATGAATCATCAATTGTGATTTGAAAAAGAATAAGAGGGAAGAAAGAAACACGCTTTTTTAATGCTTAAGCAAGGCTAACCGAAAAAAAGAAAAATACTACGTAAAAAAAGCGTGGGTAAGAAGGATATATATATATATATATATATATTTATATATATAAAAAGAGTGGTAATGTTTCCCTAGTAACTTGGGATTCGTACTCATAAATTGTTTCCAGTAATGGACCTGCAGTGAATTAGTTTAATAAAAAGAATGAGCATTTACTGGGTAACCTGTGACACTAAGTGAGAAGTAACTTACAAATATTCCAAATTTGTAGAAGCCCATTCAGGTGGTATTGTACCAGAAAGGTAGTTTTGAGTGAAATCACTTCAAACAAGAGGAAAGTGTGCTATTAGATCTGAAGCTCAAATCAATTTTCACTCAGGTGCTAATAAGTAAAACAAATAATTAGTTACTCTTCTTACATTGTCTTTAGGTAGGGTAGCTTCACCAGGGATGGTGGAAGCACGCCATCAAGATCTTGCCCTTTAAGAAAGCTGTGTGAAATAGGTAATAGATTAATTGCACTAGCTCATGTATTTGGATTCCATCAGAATCATTTCAACCATAATCTACTAGAATACGAATCATCTTCATGTATATGTTCGAGCAGATGATGAGAAAATTGAAATTTTCACTAGAGGAAGGGTTAAAGAGCATATATCAGAATACTATAAAGTCTAGTACTCAAGCTTGACAGCACCTTGATGGTGCCAATAGGTGTGCTAGTGCTAGCTACTCACTTAGTAGAAACTTATTTGGTTTACTAAAGCTGGGATCATCTGTACTGTGATTGTGCTCTCTCCAGAATAACATGGGAAAAAGATGGTTCCTTGTGGCCTATTGCATTGATAGACAACTTGGTTGTTGGGAAGACGGACTTAACTGGACAATAACTTAATGAAAACGAAATAGTTCTATTGAGACTCTAAGCTTATGCTTAATCCATATAGGATACTAGGATCATAACAGATTATAATTTTACAGGGAAGATTATGATCTAGTATTTTCAGATTTATGACAAACCCAAAAATATAACTTGAATCATATTCTACTACTGAAGACATTGAATGCAAAAGCATGTTCAGAAGCACGCCTCTCTGCACACAAATACAACTACGACCAGCATTATTAAATTAAACAAAAAAAGATTTAACTATATAAATTTATATTCCAAAGACTCCGTATCAGTATATTATCCAATAGAATGAGCAAAACAACTCGAAACCAACCAAAATACCGCGGCTCATGGATGTGGTCAATTTAGTGAGAGTTCTCCTAATGTCATTTATGGCTTGTGAGTTCCGATTATTAATGGTGGATTGAGTTTACATGAATTGTTTCAAGGTGTCCTCAAGACTCTTCTTTGGAGAGGGATTATAGGGAACAAAATTTGAAGAACCATGTATAGGAGGTGCAACCACATTATCATTCCTCCAACTAAAATTTGGGTGATTCCTCCACCCTGAATTGTACGTCTCTAAATAGGGGGAAGGGTATGGCTTTTTCAATCATGCAACACCTCTTTAAAAGCTGGAATTATAGGACATTCATTGGTAGGGTGTTCCATGGTCTCACAAATTCTACAAACCTCATCAATTTTAGGCACAATATTGATTCCACTGTCCTTGCTTAATTCCATGGCTTCAAGCTTCCTAGTTAGACTAGCCACCCTAGCACTAAGGTCATCATCTTCCCTAAGTTGGTATTTACCACCCCCAGAAGGGTTGGTGGATGCTCTAGACCTATCTGAGGTATCAGTGGTATCCCAAGATTGGGCATTCTCAGCTAAGAGATCAAAATAATCAAAAGCCTCATTGGGATCTTAATTCAAAAACTCTCCATTACACATCATCTCTACAAATTGGCGCATCTTTGGAGTTAAACTTTCATAGAAAAACTAATTATACGCCAAGTTTCATAGCCATGATGTGGACAAGCATTAAGCAAATCCTTAAATCTTTCCCAACATTGATAAAATGTCTCATTATCTTTTTATGAAAAATTCATTATTTGTCTTTTAAGTGCATTAGTCCTATGAATTGGAAAAAATTTCTTTAACAACTGAGTTTGCATCTCTTGCCAAGTACCAATTGACCTAGGTCTCAAAGAATTAAGCCAAGTTTTTGCCTTGTCTTTAAGAGAAAAAGGAAACAACTTCAACCTAATGGTCTCTTCATTACATGATTGGTCATAGAAGGTATAACATACCTCCTCAAATTCCTTAATGTGTAGGTAAGGATTTTCAGAATCTAAGCCATGAAATTTAGGAAGTAATGAAATCATACCGGGCTTAAAATTAAAATTATTTGCATTAGTTGGAAAAAATGATGCATAATGGTGCAGTACTCCTAGTAGGTTGCAAATAATCTCTGAGAGTTTTAATGGGTTGGTGAGCATGGAAGTTTTCATTATTTAAATTATTCTCATCACCATGATTACTCTCTAAGTCCGCCATGATATCAAGTGTGTGAGAATATGTGAAAGAATTAGATAAATTGCCAAAAAAATTATTAGACTTAATTCTAACCAAGCAATTATCACTATCACGACACCAAACACGCATGCAATATTAAACCAAGAAAGAAAAAAGAAAAAGAAATTAAAATAAAACAAAAACCTTTAACAATAAAGAGAAGTAAAAATAAAAGAAAAACTATAAAAGAAAGCTAAACTACTTAAAAAAAGAAAAGAGTTGGAGAGATATTACCAAATATGTGAAGAAATTTAATGCCGAAACCTCTCCAAACAAAGTGGAACACTTCTCTAATAGCTTAATTCCCCGGCAACGGCGCCAAAAACTTGCTGCGACTTAAATAATGCTCCCAAGTGCAGGATTGTAACCAGTGGATTCGACCTCGGACTTACCGAGTTATTACTTCGAGGCAATCCTGTACTTAGGAGCATTATTTAAGTCACAGCACACCACTGGATTACATTATCTACATATATTCTCCATAGTTACAAAATTTTGAAAATGATCAAAGATCAATGGTTATGTCATCAATTAATTGTTTAAATTCAAGTTTTTGTAGTTTAAAATAATGCATAAAAGATAAGTTTTTAAATCAAATGGTAAATTACATTCGATTAGTACGGAAATTGGCATGCATGTTAAGAACATATAGAAAAAGTAATCCAACGATTGGATCTTCAAAATATGAATTCAATAACAAGTTATTGGGTAATGTAACATTGTTTAGAGTTACACCTGGTGACATGACTATTGATCTTTGATCATCTTGAAATTTTGTAAGCGTGGAGAATATATGAAGATAATGTAATCCAGCGGTGGATTTATCAAAATTCACATCCAATTAAAAAATATTAGGTGGTGTAACATTAGTTAAAGTTACACTCTCACTATATATATATATATATATATATATGTATGTATGTATGTATGTATGTATGTATGTAGTTTAGAATGATGCATAAAACTTATTCAAAAAAAAAAAAAAGAATAATGCATAAAAGATAAGTTTATAGATCAAATAGTAAATTATATTCGATTGGCATGGAAATTGGTACGCATGTTAAGAACATATAGAACATGTAATCTAACGGTTGGATCTTTAAAATATGAATTCAATAACAAGTTATTGGGTGGTGTAATATTAGTTAAAGTTACACTCTCACAATATATATATATATATATAGAGAGAGAGAGAGAGAGAGAGAGAGAGTTGAGTTCAAGTTACACTTAGTATAACTCTAAGCAATGTTACACCACCCAATAACTTGTTATTAAATTCATATTTTGAAAATATCATTGTTGCATTACATGTTCTATATGTTTTTGACATGCATGCCGATTTTTATACCAATTAGATGTTATTTACTATTTGATTCATAAACTCATATTTTATGCAATATTTTAAACTATAAAAACTTGAATTTAAACAATTGATTGATGACATGGCTATTGATCTTTGATTACCTTTAAACTTTGCAAACATGGAGAATATACAAAGATAATGTAATCCAACGATAATGGATATAGTGTAACATATTATATATATATATATATATAATATGTTACACTTGGTGTAACTCCATAAGAGTTAAGCGTTTTTTAAACTATTGATTTCTATTAGATCTAATGGTTAAAAAAAAGACTGGTGCTATGTCAAATCTAATATCATTAAGTCATTAAATACTCTTCTAAAAATAAGCAAAAGTCATTAATCTCTCTCTCTCTCTCTCTCTCTCTCACACATCTGCCTAGACCTCCGTAAACTCCTCCAATGGATGCACGTGACTCAATCCCAAATAGAAGCTCTTCCTCCCATAACCCAAAATAAAAATGGCCTTCCAAGGTTCCATACATACACTATAACGGTGTTCCTGTGAGAGCTAGATAACACCAAAATCTTATTATCCTAAAAACTTTAACACCAGTACCTAATTCCTTGTTGTTTCTTAAATTAACTCTAATTTTCCTACAAATTGGTATTTATCAAAGATCCAGAAGAGCATGAAAAGGAACAGTCAATTTCTTAAAGTCAACTGGTCTGAAAGAATGAAGGAATTTAGACAAATAAGATGGCCCACAATGGAGATCCTACAGTTCGTAAATGCAATAGCTAGCCACATATATGAAGCCACTCATTTGGAAAGAAGAGAAGAGAGAAGTGTTGCATCCAACCATCATGATGAAGAGGCTAATTCCATTCTAATTGATTACATGTACAATGGTTATTCAGAATCATTTGGCGAAATTTTGAAGGCTAATTGTGTAATTGGCGAACCACCTGATGGATTACAAGAGTGAAAAAGGTTAGGAAAATTAGAGTAAATTTAAGAAATTCAAAAGGCCAATTGGAAGGATTTTTTTTGGGTTATGGGAGGAGCTTCTATTTGGGACTGAGTCATGTGTGTCTAATGGAGGAGTTCCTGTGAGTCCAGGGAGATGAGAGAGAGAGAGAGAGAGAAGAAAACAATGGAGGGTGAAAGAGTTTAATGACTTTTTTATTTTTAAAAGAGAATTTAACGAATTAATGATATTAGATCTGACATGGCACTAGTCCTGTTTTAACCATTAAAATTAATGGAAATCAATGGTTTAAAAAATGTGTAACTCTTATAGAATTACACATTTTCTAAACCATTGGATTTAAGTAGATCCAACAATCAAAAAAAGACTCTCATTAATGCTAGTATTCTGATTGATGTCATTTATTAACCCTTATTTAATATATTCCATATTTATCTCTAAACCCAAAAAAGTATCTACATCTGCACATCTCTCTCTCTCTCTCTCTCTCAACAAAAAAAAAATCCGTAGTTGCCGGACTTTATTAAATAACACAACTATTGTCATAGGTATGAATATATAATGATTATTTTAAAGTGCTTTTATCATTCTCTATCTCTCGTCAAGCCTTTGTTGTATGTATGTGTTAGGATTAGTGCCCTAAAATCCTATTGTATGCTATGTATGACATTATGTTATATGTAATAAAGTTTTTATTATTATCTAAAATAATCGTAACATGAATATTTGGACATTATCATATAGTCCTTGAAATGCGTAGTATGTGATTTATGTGATTTAGTCACAGAAGACATAAATCACAAGTTCTTTATAAACTCAAAATCTTAGTTCGTAGTCGGTGATGAAATTGGGCATTTCATCTGCAAATACTATAATATGTCAATTAAGATGATTTATCTTGATCATGGAAGTGAATACTTCTAGTTGATATGTTAATATGTTTTAAGTGTATAAGACATAAAATGGACCACTGTGAGATTTATTATTCTATTAACGATTGTCAAATGAATAATAAATCTCACGACTTTCATTTACATAAACTCTCAATCATGAGAGAATAGTGAAACCGATCATGAAATGTAGGTTGCTTTGATATATCAAGAGTGAGATCTAAACAAACGGTCAAAACATCAGTATGTTGGGTAACTACATGTAGTGTTGAAAGAACACATATTCTCAAGTTGGAATTCATCTCTTTATAGAGATATAAAGTATTCCCTTGAGATAAGTTTAATAAGTTTGGTTATTCAGAGTTTTAGGACATATGTGATTCGATGTTAGAGACATATGTGAAATAGAATTGGCTAATCCTTTGACAAAACGCACTTTACTTGTAATTAGGTAGATTTAGGATGTGTTTAATACTTCAAAGAACAAGAGTTCAAGTCTAGTATTGAAGCCATGCAAATCTGTCCAAGAAACAAGTGAAGAAGGGCTGTTCATTAAAGCTAGACAGATTCCTGACAGATAGCTATCTATCGAGGTCTCGACAGCTGCTCGACAGATACTATTTATCGATGTCTCGACAGCTACTTGACAGATACTATCTATCGAGAATTACGAAAATCAGTTTTTTAGATCTGATTTTCGGCCCATGCTTATGTATTTGTGTAGGGTTTCTTTTCTCACAACCCTAGACATATATAAGGCTTATTTTAAAAGCCATCACATGAGAGAATACAAGGAGAACACATGCAAAAAGTGACCAGTTATTCTCTCCAAAAGAAGCTACTGCGTCTTTGCGCCTTAGGGTTTTGTAACCAAGTTCTTCTTGACCTTCATTGTTGATGAAGTAAAGAACTTTGCAGCCAACAATCTTTTTCAAGTTGGTGAGTTAGTCATGTACTGGGAGCTATGCATCTTTGGTTAGTCACGTACTAGGATCCGTGCAAAAGGGTGGCGTTCATATATTGAAGAGTTCAGAGGTTCTGAAGCGGTAAAAGGTTTCTACTGTAAGTTCATCTACGGGGATTGTAGAGTATAGGGATAAAAGTTTTGTACTAGATCTGAAACTTCTCTTTATTATAGTGGATTGCTTTTCGGGAAGGTTTCCCCCAGGTTTTTTACTGTGAAACTAGTTTGTTTCATTGGTTTTCCTGGGTCATCATATCTTGTCTTATTTATTTTTCCGCTGCATGATTTTGACATGATATTGATGTTTGTTTGTTTGTTTTAACAAGGTTTATTCATAATTAATATAATTAACAACTTGGGTTTAAAACTTGTTAATTCTATCAACCGGGGTCTAAATTTCTCAACAAAAGACATTTGACAATGTAGAGAGTAGAGATGATGAGCAAAAGGCCTGTAGAAGTTGCTCAAGTCTTAGAACTAGATATGAACCAATGCTTAGGATCATGGAGAATAAGAAGTTGTTGAAATGTGTTGTGAAGGGATTTGAGAACAACCACAATCATGGTATAATTAGTCCAAAAAGTGTGTCATACCTCTAATGCCACACAAAAATGTCAATTGTTGCTAAGAGTCTTGTTGAAAAATTTGGTAAAGAAGGTCTTCCAACAGGAAAAGTTGCCATGATTTTCAATGTAGGTGACCAAACATTTACAAGTAGAGATTGTTGTAATCACTTGAGAGATGTTAGGAGAAAAAATCTAGATGTTGGAGATGTTGGAAAAACATGGTTTGTATTGCATACAAAATATACGCAGCGGAAAATTAACGGATCTACTTCATTCGCAATTGATAACATATACTATGTAAATTTCATAATTTAAGAACAAGAGAGCGTACTTTGGTGCGGTGAAATTCAAAAACCAAATATTAGAAGTACTTCAGAACACTTTTAATCTTCACTCCAATTCCACTTATGCCCAAGAAGTGTGGTCTCTCAATCAATTTATATGTATGTGTTCAAGGGAGAATAAGAGAGTGGCTTACACTCACATACACACCATTTCATTCTCTTATAAAATTTTGTATGTTTCTCTCCTTAAATATAACTGATTATCTAATTGGACTAGCCTTTGGGGTCATTCCAATTGGGTTTTAGTATGTGGCTTGGAGTGGGACCAAAAGGGGAACAAATAAGATACTAGCTCCAATGGGTTTTGGGCATTTCTGCTAATTTTGATAAGCCTAAAATTACTATTAATTATATTTAATACCACTATATAAATTTAATTACACTCTAGGCTTTATTAATAAATTATATCCCAAAACTTTATTATACATACAACCCTTCATTAATATATTCGTAGTAATAAAAAGTCATGAATGTTGACTGTTACTTTGAAGATTACTACATCTTAATCCTTGAGTACCCGGTTTAATCCTTTAAGTTATTTATCATATATTTATGAAATTCAATTTCATAAATATATACTTTAGTAACTCCTTACTAAAGTGGTTAGGCCTAACACTTTAAATAACCAAACCCATTAAACTTATCTCAAGAGAATATTTTATATCTCTGTTAAGAGATTATGAATTTCATCTTGAGAATATATGTTCCTTCAACACTAAATGTGGTTGCTCAACATACTGAGGTTTTAATCGTTACTTTAGATCTCACTCCTGATATATCAAAGCAACCTACACTTAATGATCAGGTTTAATATTCTCTCAGGATTGAGAGTTGATGTAAATAGAAGTCGCGAGATTTATTATTCATTTGACAGTCGTTAGTAGAATAATAAATCTCACAGCAGTCTAGTTCAATATGTCTTGACACTTAAAACATATCAACATATCAACTAGAAGTCTCCACTTCCATGATTAAGACAAATCATCTTAGTTGATATGTTATAGTCTTCGCAGATGAAATGCCTAATTTCAATTACGAACTAAAATTTTGAGTTTACAAAGAATTTGTGATTTATATCTTTTGTGACTAAATCACATAAATCACAAACTATGCATCTCATGGACTATATGATAATGTCCAAATATTCATGTTACCATTATTTTAGATAATAATAAAACAACTTTATTAATCACAACATAATGTCATACATAGCATCATACAATAGGATTTAAAGGGCACATATCCTAACAATCTCTCACTTGCCCTAAAGACTATTGTGCACTAATCTAACTCCCATTCTCTCCAAATGTGACTCAAAAGTCCTTTGTGGCAAGGCTTTGGTAAAAGGATTTGCTAGATTATTTGCACTATCAATCTTTGCTACTACTACATCTCCTCGAGCAACAATGTCTCGAATGATGTAGTACTTTCTTTCAATGTACTTTCCTTTTTTGTAATTCCTTGGATCTTTGGATTGTGCAACCGCTCCACCATTGTTGCAAAACAATGTGATAGGAACTTGCTCCATTCTCACAACACTAAGATCAGAAAGGAATTTCTTGAGCTAAACAGCTTCCTTTACTGCTTCACAAGCAACAATATATTCAACCTCCATGGTGAAGTCAACAATACAAGATTGCTTAACACTCCTCCAACTTATGGCTCCACCTCCCAAGGTGAACACACAACCTGAAGTACACTTTCTAAAATCAAGATCTGATTGAAAATCAGAATCTGTATAACCAATGGGAATCAATTCCTTACAAAGGTAAACAAACATATAATCTCTCGTTCTCCGTAGATACTTAAGAATATGCTTTACAGCTTACCAATGTTTTGGTCCTGGATTTGATTGATATTGCCTAACCATGCCAACTAAATAACAGATATCTGGTCTAGTACAAAGCATGGCATACATGAGACTTCCCACTACAAAAGCATAGGGAATTTGTCTCATCATATTTTCTTCCTCAAGAGTTTTAGGCCTTTGGTCATCAGACAGAGGAACTCCATGTCTGAAAGGAAGCAATCCTTTCTTGGAGTTTTGCATGCTAAACTGTTAACCTTATCTATATATCCAGCTTGTGACAAGCCTAACATTCTATTCTTGCGATCTCACCAAAGCTTGATCCCTAGAATAAAGTTAGCTTCACCCAAGTCCTTCATATCAAATTGGCTTGACAACCAAATCTTTACAGATGACATTACCCCTACATTGTTTCCAATTAGTAGAATATCATCAACATAAAGCACTAGGAACATTACTACTTTATCTCGATGTCTTTTGTACACACTTGGTTCATCTAGATTTTGTTCAAAACCAAATGACTTGATTGCTTGATCAAATTTGATGTTCCATGATCTAGATGCTTGCTTAAAGTCCATAAATGGACATTTTCAACTTGCATACCATATGCACTTGGTTCTTTGCTATGAAACCTTCTGGTTGCATTATATAGATTTCTTCTTCAAAATAGACATTAATAAATGCAGTCTTGATATCCATTTGCCAAATCTCATAATCATAATGAGCAGCAATGGATAAGAGAATTCTGATAGATTTAAGTATTGCTACTGGTCAAAAGGTTTCTTCATAATCAATACCTTCTTTTTGTGTATACCCTTTTGCCACTAGCCTTGCTTTAAAGGTTTCATCCTTTCCATCTATCTCTCTCTTCCTTTTGTAAACTCATTTGCAACCAACAAGTTTAATGCCGTTAGGCACCTTTATAAGATCCCAAACTTGATTGGAATACATTGAATCCAATTCAAATTTCATAACTTTGATCCAATGATGTGCATTTATATCTTTCATTGCCTCTTCATAAGTGTAAGGATCAGAATCAGCTTCTTCTGAGATAGATTCATAAGTTTCTCCCAGACCTAAAAATATTACAGGTGGCTTTATAATCCTTGTTAGGACATATGTGAATCATGTTAGGAACATATGTCAATGTAGAATTGGCTAATCCTTTGATAAAATGCACTTTACTTGTAATTGGGTAAATCTAGGATGTGTTTAATACTTCGAGTAAAGAAGTGCTGAATTTTAAAACTCGACAGCTAGCCCGACAGATAGCATCTATCGAGGTTTAAAAGGCAGCTTTTGCCCGATGCTCGATAGCTACTCGATAGATACACTATCTATCGAGATTTAAGAAAATCAGTTTTTCAGATCTAATTTCACTCCAATCCGTGTATACATGTTTAGGCTTTCTTTTCTCACAACCTTAAACATATATAAGGATTATTTGAAGGGCCGTCATAGCTGATGCAAGTGAGTGCAACTTGATGCAAAGGTTTTTCACAAGCATATTGTGACCAGAGACAATTTGCCCTAGTTCATCTTTCTCTTCAAGAAGCTGCTGCGTTTGTACGCCGTAGAGTTTTGTAACCAAGGAGCTTCGTGATCTTCATTGTGTTGATGAACTGAAGAACTTTGTAGCCAACATCCTTCTCAAGTTGGTGGTTAGTCACGTACTTAGATCCGTGCATCAATTGGTTAGTCACGTACTGGGAGCCGTGCATTGAAAAGGAGAGATTGTCACTACAGAACAAGTCCAATTGGCTATTGGGGTAAAGGTTCAACTGTAGGTTGGTATAAAGTACTAGGATTCCTTTACTTGTAACCGCTTGTTGTGATAATAGTAGATTCTTGGGAGTGGTAACCTTAAAATCACCCGGTGGGGCCTTAGAGGTTTTCCCCATTCATAAACAAATCACCGTGTCAACTTTATTTTCCATTGCATATTAATTTAGTTGGTGATTTGTTTGTACTACCACACGTATTGCATGTTAATCGGATTAATTAATTAACTTGGCTAATTAATTGGTTAATTCATCACAAGGGGTCAATACATCTTGGCCTATCAATCCTCCCACTACGATGAGGCACCTGTGTACTAGACATCTCATTAGTAGAATCTTGTGGTGTATCTAATACAACCACATCATCCTTAGTTTCATCTATTGGTTGTTCAATTATAAGTTCATCTAATTCAGCCAAGACAAATTTACTTCTAGGATTAAAATTATTCACATAATCATCTTCTAAAAATTTGGCATTGGTGCTAACAAACACTTTGTTATCTTTATGATTATAGAATAAATATGGTTTCCTTTGAATACCCTAAAAACAAGCATACTTCTGTTTTTGCTTCCAACTTATTAGACTTCCCTTTCAAAACATGTGCTGGACATCCCCAAATGTGAAGATATTTCATACTAGGCTTGCGCCCACTCCACAATTCCTTAGGTGTGTTGGGAACTGATTTTGATGGAACTAAATTTAAAATATGCATTGCAGTTTTTAGTTCATATCCCCAAAAGGAAATTGGTAAAGTTGAATAACTCATCATGGACCTAACTATTTCTAAAAGAGTCATGTTCCTTCTTTTTGCTACACCATTTTGTTGGGGAGTTCCAAGTGCAATCGATTGGGATACAATCCTATTTTGAGTTAAGTAATCCTTGAAATCCCCAAAAAGGTATTCGTCACCTCGATCAGATAGAATGGCCCTTATGCGTTTACCCAATTGATTCTCAACTTCAGCCCTAAACTCTTTGAACTTTTCAATGGCTTCGGACTTCTGTCTCATTAGGTACACATAACCATATCTTGAGTAATCATCCATAAAAGTGATGAAGTACTCATAACCTCCTTTTGCTTGGGTTGACATAGGACCACATACATCCTTATAAACTAATTCAAGCAACTCTTGGGCTCTTCTACCTTTTGCATTAAAAGGTCGTTTGGTCATTTTGCCTTCCAAACAAGATTCACAAACTAGAAATCCATCAAAGTCCAATGGCTCTAAAAGTCCATCTTTGATCAGTCTTTGAATTCTACTTGAATTAATATGACCCAAACACAAGTGCCAAAGATATGCATCATTAGTAGAAGGAAACTTTCTCTTTAATGATTTTACATGATAGTTATTATCTATTTCAGAATTTTATAATTCATGCTTATCAGGAGTTAAAATATGAAGACCATCAACAATATTTCCAGAACAGATAAACACTTTATCCTTCTTTATTACAACATTGTCTTTCAGGATAACACAATATCCATGTTTACCTAAATAAGTTACAGAAATTAAATTCCTACGAACATTTGGTACATAAAAACAGTCTTTCAATATTAAAACTCTAGAACTAAAACACAAATTAAACACTCCAACAGCTACAACTAGAATTCTGCTCCCATCAGCAAAGTAAGAAACAATTCCCCTTCATTTAGCTTTCTAGTCTCCTGGAACCCCTGCAAAGTATTGCAAATATAATTAGTACAACTTGAATCCACACACCAGGAATCCATGGGATTTTGTACTAAACATATTTCAAGAAGAAATGAACTTTTCATACCCTTGTTATTGGCAACTCTAAATTTTGGACAATTCCTCTTCCAATGACCTTTCTCGCCACAATGGAAACACTTTCCTTTGGCATAGTCTTTCTTCTTTCTCTTGTTGGCAACTCCTAAGGAAATTTGTTTACCATCTTGCTTGGCGAAGTCCTTCTTCTTCTTCTTTTTACCCTTGCCTTTCGACTTAGGTTGAGAAGTAGAAGTTTCAGCCATATTGGCATCAACACTGGATGTACCAAGAATGCCTTCCGCCGCCACCAATTCATTCATTAATTCAGACAATGTATAAATCTTTTTTTCATGTTGTAATTAAGTCTGAATTGCTTGAATGATTCTAGTAGTGACTAGAGATAATATCCGCTTGGGATTCTCCATCAATATCGGCACCTAAAAACCTCTAATGTATTCAGATGAGAGATCATCCTAAGACAATGCTCCCTTACTGAAGTACCTTCAGCCATTTTGGTAGTATAAATCTGTCTCATAATTTCTTGCCTAGCAGAACGGCCTTACTCACCAAACATCTCCTTCAGACTTAGCATTATGTTTGAAGCTAGTTCTACATCCTATATTTGCTGTTGTAGAACATTTGAGATAGATGCTAGGATATAACATTTGGCCATCTCATTAGATTTATACCAACGATCATATTGTTGTTTTTCTTCAAGAGGAGCATCTAATGATGGAAGGTTAGGACAAGCTTGACAAAGCACATACTTGTGCTCTTCAGCAATAAGAACAATGTCCAAATTTCTTTTCCAGTCAACATAGTTGCATCCAGTCAGTTCGTTTTGATTAAGAATAGAAATAAGTGGGCTAAATGATGCCATGATTAAATCTGAAAACAATAAATATGAATATAATAAGTAAACTGGACATTATCAATTTAGCACATAAACATATAGTATGGAACCTTAACAAAACCATAATATAAAATATGTAACAACAACCCAATTCATATTCAATATCCCTCAGCATAGAGTGAACATTAAATACTATGATTGATTGAGAACTATTCTCATTATTAGTGCTATGATGATAACTCTTATCAAACACTAATAATATGTCGTATTAACTTTAACCTCTAAGTAATAATGACATAACTCTTTTGGGAGATTAACATTACACTTAGTCTAGTGTACACCATTATCTAGAATCATGTGTAGCCACATTTCATCTCCCTCATAGTGTTTAAACTTGTAGTACCATGAAACAAAACACCCTCTTTTGGGATTGCGAGGCATATACGCCAAGATGAGGTGCTTACCCACACTACTATGAACCGATAATGGAGGCCGTGAGATCCAACCCTTGTATCTCTCTCCCACTAGATATTTTAAAAGAAAAGTTTTTAATTAAAAAACATGTGTAATCTCATCACACATAGCCTTGCACTTTATCTATGTTTTAACACTTAGTGAAAATTCAAAAAACAGTTCATTCGATCAATCGAAGGTATTTCTCGATCGATCGAAATGTTCAACAAATTCATTTTAAAGTTTCTAGATGACTCGATCGACTCCCGATTACTATTCAATCGATCGAAAAGGAACATTCGATCGATCGAAGGGAATTCTCGATCGGTCGAAAAATTGAAGAAATTCATCACAAAGTCTTGGGTTGACTCGATCGATTCTCGATTGCCATTCGATCGATCGAAAAAGAATATTCGATCGATTGAAGGTGATTCTCAATCGATCGAAACTCGTGAAATTGAATTTTTTCAAATTTTTCTGGTAACCCTTTTTTGACGTTTCACTTGAACAAAACATAGTTTCTTGATCACATCAGAATGAGATTAAGATCAAAACTGAATTTCATTGATGCTATAGCCTTAAAGTTTAATTTAACATACTTAATATCAAACTTAAACAACATCATAACATCAATTTCAGTTTTTATCAAATAGTAATTTCAACAACCTACAGAAAATTAATTGTAGAATCTCCTAACATCATGAAATTACTATCTTTAATTCCAAAACTCACAAAACATGTTATACAAATTCGAAATTGAAGACCGCTCCGATACTAATTGTTGGAAAAACATGGTTTGTATCGCATACAAAACATACGCAGCGGAAAATTAATGGATCTACTTCATTCGCAATTGATAACATGTACTATGTAAATTTCAGAATTTAAGAACAAGAGAGTGTACCTTGGTGCGGTGAAATTCAAAAACCAAAGATTAGATGTACTTGGGAACACTTTTAATCTTCACTCCAATTCCACTTATGCCCAAGAAGTGTGGTCTCTCAATCAGTTTATATGTATGTGTTTAAGGGAGAATAAGAGAGTGGCTTACACTCACATATACACTATTTCATTCTCTTATAAAATTCTGTATGTTTCTCTCCTTAAATATAACTGATTATCTAATTGGACTAGCCTTTTGGGCCATTCCAATTGGGATTTAGTATGTGGCTTGGAGTGGGACCAAAAGAGAACAAATAAGACACTAGCTCCAATGGGTTTTGAGCCTTTCTACCAACTCTTAACATGCCCAAAATTACCAATAATTATATTTAATACCACTATATAAATATAATTGCACTCTAGGCCTTATTAATAAATTATATCTCAAGACTTTATTATACATACAATCCCTTCATTAAAATATTCATAGTAATACAAAGTCATGAATGTTGACTGCCACTTTGAAGATTATTACATCTTAATTCTTGAGTACCTGGTTTAATCCTTTAAATTATTCTAAAGTGGCTAGGCCTAACACTCTGAATAACCAAACCTATTAAACTTATCTCAAATGAATATTTATATCTCCGTTAAGAGATTATGAATTTCATCTTGAGAATATATGTTCCTTCAAAACTAAATGTGGCTGCCCAACATACTGAGGTTTTGATCGTGACTTTAGGTATGCGTTTGGATACAGCTTATTTTGCTGAAAACTGAAAACTGAAAACAAAATTTTTTTTTTTTTTTTTACTGTTTATTACTATTCAGCACTGTTCATTAGCCTAAAATCACTGTTCATGGCCAATGAACAGTGCATAACGCGCTGGACTTAAAAAAAAAAACGCCCAAATCGCGGACGCAGCCGCACTACCCAAACGGACCTTAGATCTCACTCTTGATATATCAAAACAACCTACACTTCATGATCAGGTTCATTATTCTCTCAGGATTGAGAGTTGATGTAAATAGAAGTCATGAGATTTATTACTCATTTGACAATCATTAGTAGAATAATAAATCTCACAGCGGTCCAGTTCAATATGTTTTAACACTTAAGACATATCAACATATCAACTAGAATTCTCCACTTCCATGATCAAGATAAATCATCTTAGTTGATATGTTATAGTCTTCGCAGATGAAATGCCCAATTTCGTCACCGACTACGATCTAAAATTCTGAGTTTACAAAGAACTTGTGATTTATATTTTCTATGACTAAATCACATACTATGCATCTCATGGACTATATGATAATGTTCAAATATTCATGTTACCATTATTTTAGATAATAATAAAACAACTTTATTAATCATAACATAATGTCATACATAGCATCATACAATAGGATTTAAAGGGCACATATCCTAACAGGAGATGCCTCAGTTATCCTTAATTATTGCAAAAAAACAATAGGCTCAAAACTCCAATTTCTTTTATGCAATTCATTGTGATGATGTTGGCCATATTGTTAATATATATATTTTTTTGATGGATGCGCGACCAAGAATGGCTTATCAGTACTTTGGGGATGTAGTGACATTTGACACGACTTATAAAACAAATAAGCATGATATGCCATTTGCTCCTTTTAAGGGGTTAAACCATCATTTTGAATCAATTTTATATGGTTGTGCATTGTTGCAAGATGAGACAGAACAAACTTTTGTGTGGTTGTTTGAAACTTGGCTTCAAGCAATGTGGGGGAAGAAACAATATC
The DNA here is from genome assembly GCA_030021035.2 of Notholithocarpus densiflorus. Classification (NCBI taxonomy): domain Eukaryota; kingdom Viridiplantae; phylum Streptophyta; class Magnoliopsida; order Fagales; family Fagaceae; genus Notholithocarpus; species Notholithocarpus densiflorus. The sequence continues at coordinate 726,895 of JARYZH020000019.1, read as the reverse complement.
TATTATTACGGATCAAGATTTAGCCATGGGTGTAGCTATTGCAAAGGTATTCCCAAGAACTTTGTCATCATCTTTGTCTTTGGCATATTAAGAAGAAATTTCCAAAGAAAATTTCCCATATATATTATAAAAAGTCAATATTCAAACGTGAGTTGAAGAGATGCATACGTGAGTCACCTAGCATGGAAAAATTTGAGGAGGCTTGGATGTCACGCCCCAAACCCAAAAGGATCCAAAGCATGAAAGACTGAGCCTTCAAGAGGTATTGTAGTGATTTTATTTTTCTTTCCATTTGATAAAAATAAATAAATATATTGATCTCTCCACAATATGAGTCAGAGCTCTATAATCACACTTACAAACAATACAAACTGCAAATCATGTGTCTCAAAATATACATGAAAATCCAAAGCTCCAAACAAATAAACACAAAATCACGATCCTCTCTAAGATACGTAATCTCAACAGAATCTAGGCCTATCATGCCCAAGGCTAACAAACCTCAAGAGCCCAACCTCCATTAGAAATAGCTATGGCCTCAAATAATTTAGTAAACTGAGCACCAACAATTTATGGCACAAATCTCCCACTTAGCATAGTACTACAATCACCACCAATAACTAAGCTCTGTGCTCGACGTATAGCTAATTTATCTGTAAAACTGTTGGAGAGTGGAATCAGCTAAAACCCAATAAGTAGCATAATTAATGGGGGTGGGGGAAATGCAAGTCTCATGATAATGGACATTTTACAAAACATGTCATACTTTGAGAATTTCAATGAAAATCCAGCAAATCCATTTCCATTGGTAAAATGACAAGAATGATTAAAACTATGTAACACAAAGCTTTCTTAAAATATTTCAACATGAAACTACATACTATACACTGTGAGCAATAACAACATTGTTCCAAACCAGAAAATCCAACCCAAGGCCACGTGACAACGCCGTCACAAAGACGGAACTCATCTGCCATCACAAAGACAGAACTCATCGCCGACACACAGCCGGAACTAATCTGCTGTCACAAAGATGAAACTCAACACCGTCACAAAGACGGAACTCAACACCGTCACAAAGATGGAACTAATACGCCGTCACAAAGACGGAACTCATCGCCGTCACAAAGATGGAACTCATATGCCGTCACAAAGATGGGTGCTAAGATACCAATGTCACACAGACTATAGTATCTAGCTAGGTAATCACACGTCACGACACAAGGGTAGTTTTTAAAGAGCTCACAAATTACATGAATTCAAAACACAGTTCATTTCCAAGTGGTTTCACAAAACCTTTTAATATCCTAAGATATTCACAAGCTTCTCAAAGCCTTCAAACTCATTTCTTGTCAAAAGATTTTGTATCAACTCTCCCAATTATCAAATCATCTTTAAAGTTTGCAAATAATGCAATAAATCCATAAAATCCATTCTCAAGAATTTAATCAAAGATGCTTTTCTTTCCCATGCCAAATATTCATGCATTTCCCCATATGAAATATTAAACATGATGCACTTTTCATAAATAGTCATATACATTAAGGTTACAACACAATAGTTTTTAGAAAGATACAGTTCCACAAATAATTTTCCAAAATGTGTTTAACCCAAAAATAACGTTTATGCAACATGGTTATTTTCCAAAAATTCCATTAAAAGCTACTTACCTCGGGAGGCCAACCAATTCTACCTCAATCGGGCACCGCCACCTAAGCAAGCAATCCAATTACTAGGTCCATCACCAAGAATCTCGAAACATAGAAACACAATGATCAAGCCTATCAATAATGAAAGCTCGAAAATGTGTTAAAACACAAGAGCTGTTTAGACCCCAAATGTCCAAAAAGAACCCTCACCGAAATGTCTTAATTGACCGAAATAGCCTCAAAATCTCCAAAATGACTAAAATAACCCGAAAACCTCTAAAATGACCAAAATACCCCTGAAACGGCTAGGAAGAGCAGTCAAATTTCGATACTTCGTAAATGACCACAATGCCCCAAACATCTGAAATGATTAAAAAATACACCTCGTCATTGCCGAAATGAGCAAAACAACTTGAAACTGGCCAAAATACCCCAAAATCTAAAAAATCGAGAGTATTTCGTCTTAGTTTATGGGTATTTTGGTCATTTTCAAAGGTTTCGAGGGTATTTTGCTAATTTTTAAGGTTTTAATGGTATTTTGGCCATTTTAAAAGTTTTCGAGAATATTGTCGTCATTTTGGGTGCATTTTGGTCATTTTCTTGGGTTTTGGGATATTTTGGACACTCGTGGTGCATTTTAGTCATTTTGGCAGATCTAAGGGGGTCGTTTTTGATGTTTTTCTGTATTTATAGGTTTTTATATATTTTGGTAATTCATACGGGTAAAATAATTTTTTTTTTGACAAATCAATACCCTTGAAATCACTAGAATAGCCATTATACTTCCAAAATTACCAAAATACCCTTAAAACAACAAAATGTCCAAAAAAAAATCCCTGAAACCTCTTAATTGACCAAAATACCCTCAAAATCTCTAAAACAACTAAGACAACCCCAAAACCTCTAAAATTACCAAAATACTCCTAAAACGGCTAGAATGAGAAGTTAAATCTCGATACCTCTTAAATGACCAAAATGCCCCAAAAATCTAAAATGATAAAAAAATACACCTCAACAGTGCTATAATGTACAAAATGCCCTAACATCCACTAGAAAGAGCAACACAACTCGAAACCAACCAAAATACCCCCAAAATCTAATATATTGTGTGTATTTTGGCTTAGTATGGTGGTATTTTAGTCATTTTTCGGGGTTTCGAGGGTATTTTAATTATTTATTATTTTCAAATGGTATTTTCGTCATTTTAAAAGTTTTCGAGGGGTATTATGGTCGTTTTGGGGGCGTTTTGGTCATTTTCATGGGTTTTGAGATATTTTGGACATTCGTGGTGCATTTTAGTCATTTTGTTTGTTCTATGGGGGTCATTTTTGAGGTTTTATTGTGTTTATAGGTTTTTTGTTATTTTGGTAATTCTCAAGGGTAAAATAAATTTCTTTTTCGACAAAAAAATTCCCTTGAAATCACTAAAATGGCTTATATACTCACAAAATCACCAAAATAGCCCCAAAACCACAAAATGTCAAAAAAAAAAAAAACCTTACGGAAATGTCTTAGTTGACCGAAATAGCCTCAAAATCTCTAAAACGACAAAAATAACCCCAAAACCTCAAAAATGACCAAAATACCTCTGAAACGGCTAGCAAGAGCAGTCAAATTTCGATACTTCGTAAATGACCAAAATGTCCCAAACATCTTAAATAATTAAAAAATGCACCTCGCCATTGCTAAAATGAGCAAAACAACTTGATACCGGCCAAAATACCCCCAAAATCTAAAACCAAGTTTATTTTGCCTTAGTTTAGGGGTATTTTTGTCATTTTCAGAGGTTTCAAGGGTATTTTGCAAATTTTTGAGGTTTCAATGGTATTTTGGCCATTTTAAAAGTTTTCGTGAGTATTGTTGTCGTTTTGGGGGCGTTTTGGTCATTTTCTAGGGTTTTGGGATATTTTGGACTTTCGTGATGCATCTAAGTCATTTTGGCAGTTCTAAGGGGGTCATTTTAGATGTTTTGGTGTATTTAGAGGGTTTTTGATATTTTGATAATTCTCATGGGTAAAATAATTTTTTTTGACTAAAAAATACCCCTGAAATCTCTAGAATGGCCATTATACTTCCAAAATCACCAAAATTACCCTAAAACCACAAAATGTCCAAAAAAAAAATCCCCGAAAACCTCTTAATTGACCAAAATATCCTCAAAATCTCTAAAACGACTTAAATAACCTCAAAACCTCAAAAATGACCAAAATACCCCTGAAACGGCAAGAATGACCTAGCAAATCTCAATACCTCGTAAATGTCCCAAATGCCCCAAACATCTAAAATGATTAAAAAGTACACCTCGACTTTTTTAAAATGAGCAAAATGTCCCAAAATCCACTAGAATGAGCAAAACAACTCGAAACCAACCAAACTACCGCAAAATCTAAAACATCGAGTGTATTTTGGCTTAGTTTTGGGGAATTTTGGTCATTTTCAGAGGTTTCGAAGGGTATTTTGCTAATTTTTTAGGTTTCAATGGTGTTTTGGTCATTTTAAAAGTTTTTGGGGGTATTGTGGTCATTTTTGGGGCGTTTTGGTCATTTTCTGGGGTTTTGGGATATTTTGGACATTCGTGGTGCATTTTCGTCATTTTGGCAGTTCTAAGGGGGTCATTTTAGAGGTTTTAGTTACAAGATTTTTGATATTTTGGTAATTCACACAGGTAAAATAATTTTTTTTTGACAAAACAATACCATTGAAATCTCTAGAATAGCCATTATACTCCCAAAATACCCCTCAAACCATAAAATGTCCAAAAAAAAAAAAAAACCTCTGAAACCTCTTAATTGATCAAAATACCCTCAAAATCTCTAAAACAACTAAAACAATCCCAAAACCTCCAAAGTGACCAAAATACCCCTGAAACGGCTAGAATGAGAAGTTAAATCTCGATACCTCTTAAATGACCAAAATGCCCCAAAAATCTAAAATGATTAAAAAATACAACACAACATTGCTAAAATGTACAAAATGCCCTAAAATCAACTAGAATGAGCAACACAACTCAAAACCGACCAAAATACCCCCAAAATCTAAAATATCGTGTGTATTTTGGCTTAGTATAGGGGTATTTTGGCCATTTTTCGAGGTTTTGAGTGTATTCTAATTATTTTTTATTTTTCAATGTTATTTTGGTCATTTTAAAAGTTTTTGGGGTGTATTTTGGTCATTTTAATGGGTTTTGATATATTTTGGACAATCGTGGTGCATTTTAGTCATTTTGGTTGTTCTATGGGGTTCATTTTAGAGGCTTTGCTGTGTTTATTGGTTTTTTGATATTTTGGTAATTCTCAAGGGAAAAATAAAAATTTTTTTTTTTTTGAAAAAAAATTCCCTTTAAATCATTAGAATGGCCAATATACTCACAAAATCACCAAAATTACCAAAATAGTCCCAAAACCAAAAAATGTAAAAAAAAAAAAAAAAAAAAAAACACTCATTGAAACGTCTTAATTGACCGAAATAGCCTCAAAATCTGTAAAACGACTAAAATAACACGAAAAACTCTAAAATGACCAAAATACCCTTGAAACGGCTAGCAAGAGCAGTCAAATTCTGATTCTTCGTACATGTCCAAAATGCCCCAAACATCTGAAATGATTAAAAAATACATCTCGTCGTTGCCGAAATGAGCAAAACAACTTGAAACCGGCCAAAATACCGCCAAAATCTAAACAATCGCGCGTATTTTGGCTTAGTTTATGGGTATTTTGGTAATTTTTGAAGGTTTCGAGGGTATTTTGCTAATTTTTGAGGTTTCAATGGTATTTTGGACATTTTAAAAGTTTTCGGGGGTATTGTGGTCGTTTTGGGAGCGTTTCGGTCATTTTCTAGGGTTTTGGGATATTCTGGACATTCGTGGTGCATTTTAGTCATTTTGGCAGTTTTAAGGGGGGTCATTTTAGATGTTTTGGTGTATTTATAGGTTTTTTCATATTTTTTTGACAAAACAATACCCTTGAAATCACTAGAATAGCCATTATACTCCCAAAATTACCAAAATACCCCTAAAATCACAAAATGTCAATAAAAAACCCCCGAAACCTCTTAATTGAGCAAAATACCCTCGAAATCTCTAAAACAACACCAAAACCTCCAAAATGACAAAAATACCCCTGAAACGACTAGAATGAGAAGTTAAACCTCGATACCTTTTAAATGACCAAAATGCCCCAAAAATCTAAAATGATTAAAAAATACACCACAACATTGCTAAAATGTACAAAATGCCCTAAAATCAACTAGAATGAGCAACACAACTCGAAACCAACCAAAATACCCCCAATATCTAAAATATCGTGTGTATTTTGGCTTAGTATAGGGGTATTTTGGCCATTTTTCGAGGTTTCGAGTGTATTCTAATTATTTTTTATTTTCCAATGTTATTTTGGTCATTTTAAAAGTTTTCAGGGGGTATTGTGGTCATTTTGGGGGCGTTTTGGTCATTTTAATGGGTTTTGAGATATTTTGGACAATCGTGGTGCATTTTAGTCATTTTGGTTGTTCTATGGGGTTCATTTTAGAGGCTTTGTTGTGTTTATTGGTTTTTTGATATTTTGGTAATTCTCACAGGAAAAATAATTTTTTTCTTTGAAAAAAAATTCCCTTGAAATCATTTGAATGGCTAATATACTCACAAAATCACCAAAATTACCAAAATACTCCCAAAACCACAAAATGTAAATAAAAAAACACTCACCGAAACGTTTTAATTGACCGAAATAGCCTCAAAATCTCTAAAACGACTAAAATAACACGAAAAACTCTAAAATGACCAAAATACCCTTGAAACGGCTAGTAAGAGCAGTCAAATTTTGATACTTCGTACATGTCCAAAATGCCCCAAACATCTTAAATGATTAAAAAATACATCTCGTCGTTGCCGAAATGAGCAAAACAACTTGAAACCGGCCAAAATACCGCCAAAATCTAAAAAATCGAGCGTATTTTGGCTTAGTTTATGGTATTTTGGTCATTTTTGAAGGTTTCGAGGGTATTTTGCTAATTTTTGAGGTTTCAATGGTATTTTGGACATTTTAAAAGTTTTCGGGGGTATTGTGGTTGTTTTGGAGCGTTTCGGTCATTTTCTAGGGTTTTGAGATATTCTGGACATTCGTGGTACATTTTAGTCATTTTGGCAGTTTTAAGGGAGTCATTTTAGATGTTTTGGTGTATTTATAGGTTTTTTCATATTTTGTTGACAAAACAATACCCTTGAAATCACTAGATTAGCCATTATACTCCCAAAATTACAAAAATACCCCTAAAATCACAAAATGTCAAAAAAAAACCCCGAAACCTCTTAATTGACCAAAATACCCTCGAAATCTCTAAAACGACTAAAATAACCCCCAAAACCTCCAAAATGACAAAAATACCCCTGAAACGACTAGAATGAGAAGTTAAACCTCGATACCTCTTAAATGACCAAAATGCCCAAAAAATCTAAAATGATTAAAAAATACACCACAACATTGCTAAAATGTACAAAATGCCCTAAAATCAACAAGAATGAGCAACACAACTCGAAACCGACCAAAATACCCCCAAAATCTAAAATATCGTGTGTATTTTGGCTTAGTATAGGGGTATTTTGGTCATTTTTTGAGGTTTCGAGTGTATTCTAATTATTTTTTATTTTTCAATGTTATTTTGGTCATTTTAAAAGTTTTTGGGGGATATTGGGGTCATTTTGGGGGCATTTTGGTCATTTTCATGGGTTTTGAGATATTTTAGACATTTGTGGCGCATTTTAGTCATTTTGGTTGTTTTATAGGGGTCATTTTAGAGGTTTTGTTGTGTTTATAGGTTTTTTGATATGTTGGAAATTCTCACGGGTAAATAAATTATTTTTTTGACAAAAAAATACCTTTGAAATCACCAGAATGACCATCTGAAATGATTAAAAAATACACCTCGTCATTGCTAAAATGGGCACTATTTCAATACTTGATGCATATCCTTATATTCCGTGGCATAAGAAGCAGCCTAATAAAAAATTTGTGATGAAACCGTGTTTGTCCCATTGACACGACTTTCATTTCAAGTAATATGTGTCAACATGACGGTTCTTGGACACTCCTATCCAAGTGGTGGGTGTGCATCATTTAACTTTTTGGCCAAAATTGATGGAATAATTGTTGGACAATGCCAAGTCTATTATATACGTGTTGGATACTCTAATCCAACACCTCATGGTCCTGCGGGCATAAATGAACCTGCATTATTGTTCAATATTTTGAAATTATTATTTTTTTGAAAAGTGTCAGTTTTAAAAATTCTTAATGAAATCAGGATTTATATATATATATATATATATATATATATATATATATAAAGTGTTTGGTAAAAACTGTTAGAAAAAATAAGCAATAAATTGGCTTATAAATGCATCCCAAACGTGCATGAATCTCTAGTAATTAATAGTTTTAGAGAACTAAAAATCGTAGCAACAATAATACATGCCATTCAACACTAGAAAAAGAAAAATATGAAGTTCAAAAACAAAAGCAAACAAAAAGAAAGAAAAGAAATAAATTCAACATTTTTTTTTAGTCAAATTCGACAAGTAATTTCTTTCAACTGCTTTTTCTAAGAAGAAATTTCTATCAACTTGAGAGACAAGAACACTTTACTACTTTTGCACTTCTTGGACACTCCTACCCAAAGTGGTGGGGGTGCATAATAGTTTTTTTCATCATTAAGTAGCTTATAGCCAATCTAACCAAAGCATTCTTGGAAAATGCTATCCAAACGTGTTGGATACTCTCATTCTTGGAAAATTCTACCCAAACATTTTTAATTTTATTTTTATGGATACTACGCAAAACGTGTTGGATATTCTAAATTCCGCTTACATAAAAAATCTACTCCTATTTGGGATGGAAATTTTATTGGCTCAAAAATACTCCAACACCCCTAGGTTTAAGAAGAGAAAAACCTAGAAGAGAACCTGGTGCATAATAGTTTTTCCCATCATTAAGTAGCTTATAGGCTATCTTAACCAAATCATTCTAAACAAAACCTCACCGAAACGTCATAATTGACCGAAATACCCTCGAAATCTCTAAAACGACTAAAATAACCCCAAAACCTAAAAAATGACCAAAATACCTCTGAAACGGCTAGCAAGAGCAGCCACATTTCGATACTTCGTAAATGACCAAAATGCCCTAAACATCTGAAATGATTAAAAAATACACCTCGTCATTGCTAAAATGGGCAAAATGCCCTAAAATTCTCTAGAATGAGCAAAACAACTTGAAACCGGCCAAAATATCCCCAAAGTCTAAAAAGTCGAGTTTATTTTGATTAGTTTAGGGGTATTTTGGTCATTTTCGGAGGTTTCGTGGGTATTTTGGCCAGTTTAAAAGTTGTTGTGGGTATTGTTGTCGTTTTGGGGGCGTTTCGGTAATTTAATAGGGTTTTGGGATATTTTGGACATTCGTGATGCATCTAAGTCATTTTGGCAGTTCTAAGGGGGTCATTTTATAGGTTTTGGTGTATTTAGATATTTTCTGATATTTTGGTAATTCTCACGGGTAAAATAATTTTGTTTTGACAGAAAAAATACCGCTGAAATCACTAGAATGACCATTATACTTCCAAAATCACCAAAATTACCATAAAAACGCAAAATGTAAAAAAAAAAATCCTCAAAAACCTCATAATTGACCAAAATAGCCTCAAAATCTCTAAAATGACTTAAACAACCTCTGAACCCCAAAACCGACCAAAATACCCTTGAAACGGCAAGAACGACTAGGCAAATCTCAATACCTCGTAAATGAACAAAATGCTCCAAACATCTAAAATGATTAAAAAGTACACCTCAACATTATTAAAATGAGGAAAATGACCCAAAATCCTTTAAAATGAGCAAAACAACTCGAAACCAACCAAAATACCGTCAAAATCTAAAAAATCGAGTGTATTTTGGCTTAGTTTTGGGAATTTTTCTCATTTTCAGAGGTTTCGAGGGTATTTTGCTTATTTTTGAAGTTTCAATTGTGTTTTGGTCATTTTAAAAGTTATAGGGGGTATTGTATTCGTTTTGGGGGCGTTTTGGTCATTTTCTAGGGTTTTGGAATATTTTGGACATTCGTGGTGCAATTTAGTAATTTTGGCAGTTCTAAGGGGGTCGTTTTAGAGGCTTTGGGGTGTTTATAAGTTTTTTGATATTTTGGTAATTCGCACAGGTAAAATAATTTTTTTTTTTCTTGACAAAACAATTCCCTTGAAATCACTAGAATCGCCATTATACTCCCAAAATTACCAAAATACCCCTGAAGCCGCAAAATGTCCAAAAAAAAATCCCCCGAAACCTACTTGTTGATCAAAATATACCCTCAAAATCTCTAAAACAACCCCAAAACCTCCAAAATGACCAAAATACCCCTGAAACGGCTCGAATGAGAAGTTAAATCTCGATACCTCTTAAATGACCAAAATGCCCCAAAAATCTAAAATGATTAAAAAATACACCTCGACATTGCTAAAATGTTCAAAATGCCCTAAAATCCACTAGAATGAGCAATGCAACTCGACACCGACCAAAATACCCCCAGAATCTAAAATATCTTGCGTATTTTGGCTAAGTATAGCGTTATTTTGGTCATTTTTTGAGGTTTCGAGGGTATTTGAATTATTTTTTATATTTCAGTGGTATTTGGTCATTTTAAAAGGTTTCAGGAGTATTTTGGTCGTTTTGGGGGCGTTTTGGTCATTTTCATGGGTTTTGAGATATTTTGGACATTCGTGGCTCCTTTTCGTCATTTTGTTTGTTCTATGGGGGTCATTTTAGAGGTTTTATTGTGTTTATAGGTTTTTTGATATTTTGGTAATTCTCACGGGTAAAATAAATCTTTTTTTCGACAAAAAAATTCCATAGAAATCACTAAAATGGCCAATATACTCACAAAATCACCAAAATTACCAAAATAGCCCATAAACCACAAAATGTCCAAAACAAAACCTCACCGAAACGTAATAATTGACCGAAATACCCTCGAAATCTCTAAAACGACTAAAATAACCCCAAAACCTCAAAAATGACCAAAATACCTCTGAAATTGCTAGACAGAGCAGACACATTTCAATAATTCGTAAATGACCAAAATGCCCCAAACATCTAAAATTAATAAAAATACACCTCGTCATTGCTAAAATGAGCAAAATTCCCTAAAATTCTCTAGAATGAGCAAAACAACTTGAAACCGGCCAAAATACCCCCAAAATCTAAAAAATCGAATTTATTTTGGATTAGTTTCGTGGTATTTTGGTCATTTTCAGAGGTTTCGTGGGTATTTTGGCCATTTTAAAAGTTGTTGTGGGTATTGTTGTCGTTCTGCGGGCTTTTTGGTCATTTTCTAGTGTTTTGGTATATTTTGGACAGTCGTGATGCATCTAAGTCATTTTGGCAGTTCTAAGGGGGTCATTTTAGAGGTTTTGGTGTATTTAGATGTTTTTTGATATTTTGGTAATTCTCACGGGTAAAATAATTTTTGTTTACAAAAAAAATACCGCAGAAATCACTAGAATGACCATTATACTTCCGAAATCACCAAAATTACCATAAAACGCAAAATGTCAAAAAAAAAAAATCCCCAAAAACCTCTTAATTGACCAAAATAGCCTCAAAATCTCTAAAACGACTTAAATAACCTCATAACCCCAAAAACGACCAAAATACCCTTGAAACGGCAAGAATGACCAGAAAAATCTCAATACTTCATAAATGACCAAAATGCCCCAAACATCTAAAATGATTAAAAAGTACACCTCGACATTATTAAAATGAGCAAAACAACTCGAAACCAACCAAAATACCGCCAAAATCTAAAAAATCGAGTGTATTTTGGCTTAGTTTTGGGGAATTTTTCTCATTTTCAGAGGTTTCGAGGGTATTTTGCTTATTTTTGAAGTTTCAATTGTGTTTTGGTCATTTTAAAAGTTATAGGGGGTATTGTGTTCTTTTTGGGGGCGTTTTGGTCATTTTCATGGGTTTTGAGATATTTTGGACAATCGTGGCGCATTTTCGTCATTTTGTTTGTTCTATGGGGGTCATTTTAGAGGTTTTATTTTGTTTATAGGTTTTTTGATAATTTTGTAATTCTCACGGGTAAAATAAATTTTATTTTCGACAAAAAAATTCCCTTGAAATCACTAAAATGGCCAATATACTCACAAAATCACCAAAATTTCCAAAATAGCCCCAAAACCACAAATAGTCCCAAACAATACCTCACCGAAACGTCATAATTGACCGAAATACCCTCGAAATCTCTAAAACGACTAAAATAACCCCAAAACCTCAAAAATGACCAAAATACCTCTGAAAAGGCTAGCAAGAGCAAGAGCAAAATGCCCCAAAATTCTCTAGAATGAGCAAAACAACTTGAAACTGGCCAAAATACCCCCAAAATCTAAAAAATCGAGTTTATTTTGGACTGGTTTAGGGGGATTTTGGTCATTTTCGGAGGGTTCGTGGGTATTTTGGCAGTTCTAAGGGGGTCAATTTAGAGGTTTTGGTGTATTTATAAGTTTTTTGATATTTTGGTAATTCGGACAGGTAAAATAAATTTTTTTTTGACAAAACAGTACCCTTGAAATCACTATAATAGCCATTATACTCCCAAAATTAGCAAAATACCCCTAAAGCCGCAAAATGACCTTAAACAAAACCCCCCGAAACCTGTTAATTGTTCAAAATATACCCTCAAAATCTCTAAAACAACCCCAAAACCTCCAAAATGACCAAAATACCCCTGAAACGGCTCGAATGAGAAGCTAAATCTCGATACCTCTTAAATGACCCAAATGCCCAAAAAATATAAAATGATTAAAAAATACACCTCGACATTGCTAAAATGTTCAAAATGCCCTAAAATCCACTAGAATGAGCAATGCAACTCGACACCGATCAAAATACCCCCAAAATCTAAAATAACGTGCGTATTTTGGCTTAGTATAGGGGTATTTTGGTCATTTTTTGAGGTTTCAAGGCTCTTTGAATTATTTTTTACTTTTCAGTGGTATTTTGGTCATTTTAAAAGTTTTCAGGGCTATTGTGGTCGTTTTGGGGGAGTTTTGGTCATTTTCATGGGTTTTGAGATATTTTGGACAGTCGTGGCGCATTTTCGTCATTTTCTTTGTTCTATGGGGGTCATTTTAGAGGTTTTATTGTGTTTATAGGTTTTTTGATATTTTGGTATTTTTCACGGGTAAAATAAATTTTTTTTTCGACACAAAAATTCCATAGAAATCACTAAAATGGCCAACATACTCACAAAATCACCAAAATTACCAAAATAACCCCAAAACCACAAAATGTCCAAAACAAAACCTCACCGAAACGTCATATATGACCGAAATACCCTCAAAATCTCTAAAACGACTAAAATAACCCCAAAACCTAAAAAATGACCAAAATACCTCTAAAACAGCTAGCAAGAGCAGCCACATTTCGATACTTCGTAAATGACCAAAATGCCCCAAACATCTGAAATGATTAAAAGATACACCTCGTCATTGCTAAAAGGAGCAAAATGCCCTAAAATTCTCTAGAATGAGCAAAACAACTTTAAACCGGCCAAAATACCTTCAAAATCTAAAAAATCGATTTTATTTTGGATTAATTTAGGGGTATTTTGGTAATTTTCGGAGGTTTCGTGGGTATTTTGGCCATTTTAAAAGTTGTTGTGGGTATTGTTGTCGTTTTGGGGGCGTTTTGGTAATTTTCTAGGGTTTTGGGATATTTTGGACATTCGTGATGCATCTAAGTCATTTTGGCAGTTCTAAGGGGGTCATTTTATAGGTTTTGTTGTATTTAGATGTTTTTTGATATTTTGGTAATTCTCAAGGGTAAAATAATTTTGTTTTCACAAAAAAAATACCCCTGAAATCACAAGAATGACCATTATACTTCCAAAATCACCAAAATTACCATAAAACAGCAAAATGTCAAAAAAAAAATCCCCAAAAACCTCTTAATTGACAAAAATATTCTCAAAATCTTTAAAACGACTTGAATAACTTCAGAACCCCAAAAACGACCAAAATACCTTTGAAACGGCAAGAATGACCAGGCAAATCTCAATACCTCGTAAATGACCAAAATGTCCCAAACATCTAAAATTATTAAAAAGTACACCTCGACATTATTAAATTGAGCAAAATAACCCAACATCCTCTAGAATGAGCAAAACAACTCGAAACCAACCCAAATACCGCCAAAATCTAAAATATCGTGTGTATTTTGGCTTAGTATCAGCATATTTTGCTCATTTTTCGAGGTTTCGAGGGTATTTTAATTATTTTTATTTTTCAGCGGTATTTATGTCATTTTAAAAGTTTTCAAGGGTATTGTGGTCGTTTTGGGGGCGTTTTGGTCATTTTCATGGGTTTTGAGATATTTTGGACATTCGTGGCGCATTTTCGTAATTTTCTTTGTTCTATGGGGGTCATTTTATAGGTTTTGGTGTATTTAGATGTTTTTTAATGTTTTGGTAATTCTCAAGGGTAAAATAAATTTTTTTGACAAAAAAAATACCCTTGAAATCACTAGAATGACCATTATACTTCCAAAATCACCAAAATTACCATAAAACCGCAACATGTAAAAAACAAAATCCCCAAAAACCTCTTAATTGACAAAAATAGCCTCAAAATCTCTAAAACGACTTAAATAACCTCAAAACCCCAAAAACGACCAAAATACCCTTGAAAGGGCAAGAATGACCAGGCAAATCTCAATATCTCGTAAATGACCAAAATGCCCCAAATATCTAAAATGATTTCAAAGTACACATCAACATTATTTAAACGAGCAAAATGACCCAAAATCCTCTAGAATGAGCAAAACAACTCGAAACCAACCAAAATACCGCCAAAATCTAAAAAATCGAGTGTATTTTGGCTTATTTTAGGTGAATTTTTCTCATTTTCAGAGGTTTCAAGGTATTTTGCTTATTTTTGAAGTTTCAAATGGTGTTTTGGTTATTTTAAAATTTTTCGGGGGTATTGTGTTCGTTTTTGGGGCGTTTTGGTCATTTTCATGGGTTTTGAGATATTTTGGACATTCGTGGCGCATTTTCGTCATTTTCTTTGTTCTATGGGGGTCATTTTAGAGGTTTTATTGTGTTTATAGGTTTTTTGATATTTTTGGTATTTCTCTCGAGTAAAATAAATTTTTTTTTCGACAAAAAAATTCCATAGAAATCACTAAAATGGCCAATATACTCACAAAATCACCAAAATTACCAAAATAGCCCCAAAAGCGCAAAATGTCCAAAACTAAACCTCACTGAAACGTCATAATTGACCGAAATACCCTCGAAATCTCTAAAATAACCCCAAAATCTCAAAAATGACCAAAATACCTTTGAAACGGCTAGCAAGAGCAACCACATTTCGATACTTCGTAAATGACCAAAATACCCCAAACATCTGAAATGATTAAAAAATACACCTCGTCATTGCTAAAATGAGCAGAATGCCCTAAAATTCTCTTGAATGAGCAAAACAACTTTAAACCGGCCAAAATACCCCAAAAATCTAAAAAATCGAGTTTATTTTGGATTAATTTAGTGGTATTTTGGTCATTTTCGGAGGATTCGTGGGTATTTTGGCCATTTTAAAAGTTGTTGTGGGAATTGTTGTCGTTTTGGCGGCGTTTTGGTAATTTTCTAGGGTTTTGGGATATTTTGGACATCCGTGATGCATCAAAGTCATTTTGGCAGTTCTAAGGGGGTCATTTTATAGGTTTTGGTGTATTTAGATGTTTTTTAATATTTTGGTAATTCTCACGGGTAAATTAATTTTGTTTTGACAAAACAAATACCCCTTAAATCACTAGAATGACCATTACACTTCCAAAATCACCAAAATTACCTTAAAACAGCAAAATATCAAAAAAAATCCCCAAAAACCTCTTAATTGACAAAAATAGTCTCAAAATCTCTAAAACGACTTAAATAACTTCAGAACCTCGAAAACGACCAAAATACCTTTGAAACGGCAAGAATGACCAGGCAAATCTCAATACCTCGTAAATGACCAAAATGCCCCAAACATCTAAAATTATTAAAAAGTACACCTCGACATTATTAAAATGAGCAAAATGACCCAACATTGTCTAGAATGAGCAAAACAACTCAAAACCAACCAAAATACCGCCAAAATCTAAAAAATCGAGTGTATTTTGGCTTAGTTTAGGGGAATTTTTCTCATTTTCAGAGGTTTCAAGGGTATTTTGCTTATTATTGAAGTTTCAAATGGTGTTTTGGTCATTTTAAATGTTTTCGGGGGTATTGTGTTCGTTTTGGGGGCGTTTTGGTCATTTTCCAGGGTTTTGGAATATTTTGGACAATCGTGGTGCAATTTAGTCGTTTTGGCAGTTCTAACTGGGTCATTTTAGAGGTTCTGGTGTATTTATAAGTTTTTTGATATTTTGGTAATTCGTACCGGTAAAATAATTTTTTTTTTACAAAAGAATACCCTTGAAATCACTAGAACAGCCATTATACTCCCAAAATTACCAAAATACCCGTAAAGCCGCAAAATGTCCAAAAATAAAACCCCCCGAAACCTATTAATTGATCAAAATATACCCTCAAAATCACTAAAACAACCCAAAACCACCAAAATGATCAAAATACCCTTGAAACGGCTCGAATGAGAAGTTAAATCTCGATACCTCTTAAATGACCAAAATGCCCCAAAAATCTAAAATGATTAAAAAATACACCTCGGCATTGCTAAAATGTTCAAAATTCCCTAAAATCCACTAGAATGAGCAATGCAACTCGACACCGACCAAAATACCCCCAAAATCTAAAATATCGTGCTTATTTTGTCTTAGTATAGGGGTATTTTGGTCATTTTTCGAGGTTTCGAGGGTATTTGAATTATTTTTTATTTTTCAGTGGTATTTTGGTCATTTTAAAAGTTTTCAGGGCTATTGTGGTCGTTTTGGGGGCATTTTGGTCATTTTCATGGGTTTTGAGATATTTTGGACATTCATGGCGCATTTTTGTCATTTTGTTTGTTTTATGGGGGTCATTTTAGAGGTTTTACTGTGTTTATAAGTTTTTTGATATTTTGGTAATCCTCACGGGTAAAATAAATTTTTTCTTCGACAAAAAAATTCCAGAGAAATCATTAAAATGGCCAATAAACTCACAAAATCACCAAAATTACCAAAATAGCCCCAAAACCACAAAATGTCCAAAACAAAACCTCACCGAAACATCTTAATTGACCGAAACACCCTCGAAATCGCTAAAACGACTAAAATAACCCCAAAACCTCAAAAATGACCAAAATACCTCTGAAACGGCTAGCAAGAGCAGCCACATTTCGATACTTCGTAAATGACCAAAATGCCACAAACATATGAAATGATTAAAAAAATACATCTCGCCATTGCTAAAAGGAGCAAAATGCCCTAAAATTCTCTAGAATGAGCAAAACAACTTGAAACCGGCTAAAATATCCCCAAAATCTAAAAAATCGAGTTTATTTTGATTAGTTTAGGGTTATTTTGCTCATTTTCGGAAGTTTCATGGGTATTTTGGCCAATTTAAAAGTTGTTGTGGGTATTGTTGTCGTTTTGGGGGCGTTTTGTTCATTTTCTACAATTTTGGGATATTTTGGACATTCGTGATGCATCTAAGTCATTTTGGCAGTTCTAAGGGAGTCATTTTATAGGTTTTGGTGTATTTAGATGTTTTTTAATATTTTGGTAATTCTCACGGGTAAAATAATTTTTTTTGACAAAAAAAATACCCCTGAAATCACTAGAATGACCATTATACTTCCAAAATCACCAAAATTACCATAAGACAGCAAAATGTCAAAAAAAGTCCCCAAAAACCTCTTAATTGAGAAAAATAGCCTCAAAATCTCTAAAACGACTTAAATAACCTCAGAACCCCAAAAACGACCAAAATACCCTTGAAACGGCAAGAATGACCAGGCAAATCTCAATACCTCATAAATGACCAAAATGCCCCAAACATCTAAAATGATTAAAAACTACACATCGACATTATTTAAACGGGTAAAATGACCCAAAATCCTCTAGAATGAGCAAAACAACTCGAAACCAACCAAAATACTGCCAAAATCTAAAAAGTCGAGTGTATTTTGGCCTATTTTAGGGGAATTTTTCTCATTTTCAGTGGTTTCGAGGGTATTTTGCTTATTTTTGAAGTTTTAAATGGTGTTTTGGTTATTTTAAAAGTTTTCGGGGGTATTGTGTTCGTTTTGGGGGCGTTTTGGTCATTTTCATGGGTTTTGAGATATTTTGGACATTCGTGGTACATTTTCGTCATTTTCTTTGTTCTATGGGGGTCATTTTAGAGGTTTTATTGTGTTTATAGGTTTTTTGATATTTTGGTAATTCTCATGGGTAAAATAACACTTTTTTTCGCCAAAAAAATTCCATAGAAATCACTAAAATGGCCAATATACTCACAAAATCTCCAAAATTACCAAAATAGCCCAAAAACCACAAAATGTCCAAAAGAAAACCTCACCGAAACGTCATAATTGACCGAAATACCCTCGAAATCTCTAAAACGACTAAAATAACCCCAAAACCTAAAAAATGACCAAAATACCTCTGAAACGGCTAGCAAGAGCAGCCACATTTCGATACTTCGTAAATGACCAAAATGCCACAAACATCTGAAATGATTAAAAAAATACACCTCGCCATTGCTAAAAGGAGCAAAATGCCCTAAAATTCTCTAGAATGAGCAAAACAACTTGAAACCGGCTAAAATATCCCCAAAATCAAAAAAATCGAGTTTATTTTGATTAGTTTAGGGGTATTTTGGTCATTTTCGGAAGTTTCATGGGTATTTTGGCCATTTTAAAAGTTGTTGTGGGTATTGTTGTCGTTTTGGGGGCGTTTTGTTCATTTTCTAAAATTTTGGGATATTTTGGACATTCGTGATGCATCTAAGTCATTTTGGCAGTTCTAAGGGGGTCATTTTATAGGTTTTGGTGTATTTAGATGTTTTTTAATATTTTGGTAATTCTCACGGGTAAAATAATTTTTTTGACAAAAAAAATACTCCTGAAATCACTAGAATGAACATTATACTTCCAAAATCACCATAAAACCGCAAAATGTCAAAAAAAAAATCCCCAAAAACCTCTTAATTGACAAAAATAGCCTCAAAATCTCTAAAACGACTTAAATAACCTCAGAACCCCAAAAACGACCAAAATACCCTTGAAACGGCAAAAATGACCAGGCAAATCTCAATACCTCATAAATGACCAAAATGCCCCAAACATCTAAAATGATTAAAAAGTACACATCGACATTATTTAAACGAGCAAAATGACCCAAAATCCTCTAGAATGAGCAAAACAACTTGAAACCAACCAAAATACCGCAAAAATCTAAAAAATCGAGTGTATTTTGGCTTATTTTAGGGGAATTTTTCTCATTTTCAGTGGTTTCGAGGGTATTTTGCTTATTTTTGAAGTTTCAAATGGTGTTTTGGTTATTTTAAATGTTTTCGGGGGTATTGTGTTCGTTTTGGGGGCGTTTAGGTCATTTTTAAGGGTTTTGAGATATTTTGGACATTCGTGGCACATTTTCGTCATTTTCTTTGTTCTATGGGGGTCATTTTAGAGGTTTTATTGTGTTTATAGGTTTTTTGGGGGTAATTCTCACGGTTAAAATAATTTTTTTTGACAAAAAAAATACCCCTGAAATCACTAGAATTCCATAGAAATCGCTAAAATGGCCAATATTCTCACAAAATCACCAAAATTACCAAAATAGCCCCAAAACCACAAAATGTCCAAACCAAAAACTCACCGAAACGTCATAATTGTTCGAAATACCCTCGAAATCTCTAAAACGACTAAAATAACCCCAAAACCTAAAAAATGACCAAAATACCTCTGAAACGGCTAGCAAGAGCAGACACATTTCGATACTTCGTAAATGACCAAAATGCCCCAAACATCTGAAATGTATAAAAAATACACCTCGTCATTGCTAAAATGAGCAAAATGCCCTAAAATTCTTTAAAATGAGCAAAACAACTCGAAACCAACGAAAATACCACACAAATCTAAAAAATTGAGTGTATTTTGGCATAGTTTTGGGGAATTTTTCTCATTTCAGAGGTTTCGAGGGTATTTTGCTTATTTTTAAAGTTTCAATTGTGTTTTGGTCATTTAAAAAGTTATAGGGGGTATTGTATTCGTTTTGGGGGCGTTTTGGTTATTTTCTTGGGTTTTGGAATATTTTGGACATTCGTGGTGCAATTTAGTCATTTTGGCAGTTCTAAGGGGGTCGTTTTAGTGGTTTTGGTGTGTTTATAAGTTTTTTGATATTTTGGTAATTCGCACAGGTAAAATAAATTTTTTTTTGACGAAACAATACCCTTGAAATCACTAGAATAGCCATTATACTCCCAAAATTACCAAAATACCACTAAAGCTGGAAAATGTCCAAAAAAAAAACCCCCCGAAACCTATTTATTGATCAAAATATACCCTCAAAATCTCTAAAACAACCCCAAAACCTCCAAAATGACCA
Source organism: Notholithocarpus densiflorus (assembly GCA_030021035.2). Taxonomy (NCBI): domain Eukaryota; kingdom Viridiplantae; phylum Streptophyta; class Magnoliopsida; order Fagales; family Fagaceae; genus Notholithocarpus; species Notholithocarpus densiflorus. Next base: position 706,675 of record JARYZH020000019.1, on the reverse strand, counting down.
AAATACCCCTGAAACGGCTCGAATGAGAAGTTAAATCTCGATACCTCTTAAATGACCAAATTGCCCCAAAAATCTAAAATGATTAAAAAAAACACATCGACATTGCTAAAATGTTCAAAATGCCCTAAAATCCTCTAGAATGGGCAATGCAACTCGACACCGACCAAAATACCCCCAAAATCTAAAATATCTTGCGTATTTTGGCTAAGTATAGGGTTATTTTGGTCATTTTTCTAGGTTTCGAGGGTATTTGAATTATTTTTTATTTTTCAGTGGTATTTTGGTCATTTTAAAAGTTTTCAGGGGTATTGTGGTCGTTTTGGGGGCGTTTTGGTCATTTTCATGGGTTTTGAGATATTTTGGACATTCGTGGCGCATTTTCGTCATTTTGTTTTTTCTATCGGGGTCATTTTAGAGGTTTTATTGTGTTTATAGGTTTTTCGATATTTTGGTAATTCTCACGGGTAAAATAAATTTTTTTTTCAACAAAAAAATTCCATAGAAATCACTAAAATGGCCAATATACTCACAAAATCACCAAAATCACGAAAATAGCCACAAAACCACAAAATGTCCAAAACAAAACCTCACTAAAACGTCATAATTGACCGAAATACCCTCGAAATCTCTAAAACGACTAAAATAACCCCAAAACCTCAAAAATGACCAAAATACCTCTGAAACGGCTAGCAAGAGCAGCCACATTTCGGTACTTCGTAAATGACCAAAATGCCCCAAACATCTGAAATGAGTAAAAAATACACCTCGTCATTGCTAAAGTGAGCAAAATGCCCTAAAATTCTCTAGAACGAGCAAAACAACTTGAAACCGGCCAAAATACCCCCAAAATCTAAAAATCGAGTTTATTTTGGATTAGTTTAGGGCTGTTTTGGTCATTTTCGGAGGTTTCGTGGGTATTTTGGCCATTTTAAAAGCTGTTGTGGGTATTGTTGTCATTTTGGGGGCGTTTTGTTCATTTTCTACAATTTTGGGATATTTTGGACATTCGTGATGCATCTAAGTCATTTTGGTAGTTCTAAGGGGGTCATTTTATTGGTTTTGGTGTATTTAGATGCTTTTTGATATTTTGGTAAGTCTCACGGGTAAAATAATTTTTTTTTTTGCAAAAAAAATACCGCTGAAATCACTAGAATGACCATTATACTTCCAAAATCACCAAAATTACCATAAAAACGCATAATGTCAAAAAAAAATCCCTAAAAACCTCTTAATTGACCAAAATAGCCTCAAAATCTCTAAAACGACTTAAATAACCTCTGAACCCCAAAAACGACAAAAATACCCTTGAAACGGCAAGAATGACCAGGCAAATCTCAATACCTCGTAAATGACCAAAATGTCCCAAACATCTAAAATGATTAAAAAGTACACCTCGACATTATTAAAATGAGCAAAATGACCCAAAATCCTTTAAAATGAGCAAAACAACTCGAAACCAACCAAAATACCGCCAAAATCTAAAAAATCGAGTGTATTTTGGCTTAGTTTTGGGATATATTTCTCATTTTCAGAGGTTTCGAGGGTATTTTGCTTATTTTTGAAGTTTCAATTGTGTTTTGGTCATTTTAAAAGTTATAGGGGGTATTGTATTCGTTTTGGGGGCGTTTTGGACATTTTCTAGGGTTTTGGAATATTTTGGACATTCGTGGTGCAATTTAGTCATTTTGGCAGTTCTAAGGGGGTCGTTTTAGTGGTTTTGGTGTGTTTATAAGTTTTTTGATATTTTGGTAATTCGCACAGGTAAAATAAATTTTTTTTTTACGAAACAATACCCTTGAAATCACTAGAATAGCCATTATACTCCCAAAATTACCAACATACCCCTAAAGCCGCAAAATGTCCAAAGAAAAAACCCCCCCGAAACCTATTTATTGATCAAAATATACCCTCAAAATCTCTAAAACAACCCCAAAATCTCCAACATGACCAAAATACCCCTGAAACGGCTTGAATGAGAAGTTAAATCTCGATATCTCTTAAATGACCAAAATGCCCCAAAAATATAAAATGATTAAAAAATACACCTCGACATTGCTAAAATGTTCAAAATGCCCTAAAATCCACTAGAATGTGCAATGCAAATCAACACCGACCAAAATACCCCCAAAATCTAAAAAATCGAGTTTATTTTGGATTAGTTTAGGGGTATTTTGGTCATTTTCGGAGGTTTCGCGGGTATTTTGGCCATTTTAAAAGTTGTTGTGGGTATCGTTCTCGTTTTGGGGGCGTTTTGGTCATTTTCTTGGGTTTTGGGATATTTTGGACATTCGTGATGCATCTAAGTCATTTTGCCTGTTCTAAGGGGGTCATTTTAGAGGTTTTGGTGTATTTAGATGTTTTTTGATATTTTGGTAATTCTCACAGGTAAAATAATTTTTTTTTTACAAAAAAAATACCCCTGAAATCACTAGAATGACCATTATACTTCCAAAATTACTATAAAACCGCAAAATGTCAAAAAAAAAAATCTCCAAAAACCTCTTAATTGACCAAAATAACCACAAAATCTCTATAACGAATTAAATAACCTCAGAACCCCAAAAACGACCAAAATACCTTTGAAACGGCAAGAATGACCAGGCAAATCTCAATACCTCGTAAATGACCAAAATGCCCCAAACTTCTAAAATGATTAAAAAGTACACCTCGACATTATTAAAATGAGCAAAATGTCCACAAATCCTCGAAAATGAGCAAAACAACTCGAAACCAACCAAAATACCATCAAAATCTAAAAAATCGAGTGTATTTTCGCTTAGTTTAGGGGAATTTTTCTCATTTTCAGTGGTTTCGAGGTTATTTTGCTTATTTTTGAAGTTTCAATGGAGTTTTGGTCATTTTAAAAGTTTTCGGGGGTATTGTATTCATTTTGGGGGCATTTTGGTCATTTTCTTGTGTTTTGGACAATCGTGGTGCAATTTAGTCATTTTGGCAGTTCTAAGGGGGTAATTTTAGAGGTTTTAGTGTGTTTATAAGTTTTTTGATATTTTGGTAATTCGACTTAATTATTTTTTATTTTTCAGTGGTATTTTGGTCATTTTAAAAGTATTCAGCGGTATTGTGGTCGTTTTGGGGGCGTTTTGGTCATTTTCATGGGTTTTGAGATGTTTTGGACATTCGTGGCGCATTTTCGTCATTTTGTTTGTTCTATGGGGGTCATTTTAGAGGTGTTATTGTGTTTATAGGTTTTTTGATATTTTGGTAATTCTCACGGGTAAAATAAATTTTTTTTTCGACAAAAAAATTCCATAGAAATCACTAAAATGGCCAATATACTCACAAAATCACCAAATTACCCAAATAGCCCCAAAACCAAAAAATATCCAAAACAAAACCTCACCGAAACGTCATAATTGACCGAAATACCCTCGAAATCTCTAAGACGACTAAAATAACCCCAAAACCAAAAAAATGACAAAAATACCTTTGAAACGGCTAGCAAGAGCAGCCACATTTCGATACTTCGTAAATGACCAAAATGTCCCAAACATCTGAAATGACTAAAAAATACACCTCATCATTGCTAAAATGAGCAAAATGCCCTAAAATTCTCTAGAATGAGCAAAACAACTTGAAACCGGCCAAAATATCCTCAAAATCTAAAAAATCGAGTTTGTTTTGATTTGTTTAGGGGTATTTTGGTCATTTTTGGAAGTTTCATGGGTATTTTGGCCATTTTTGCAATTTAGTCATTTTGGCAGTTCAAAGGGGGTCGTTTTAGAGGTTTTGGTGTGTTTATAAGTTTTTTGATATTTTGGTAATTCGCACAGGTAAAATAAATTTTTTTTTTACAAAACAATACCCTTGAAATCACTAGAATAGCCATTATACTCCCAAAATTACCAAAATACCACTAAAGCTGGAAAATGTCCCAAAAAAAAACCCCCCGAAACCTATTTATTGATCAAAATATACCCTCAAAATCACTAAAACAACCCCAAAACCTCCAAAATGACCAAAATACCCCTAAAACGGCTCGAATGAGAAGTTAAATCTCGATACCTCTTAAATGACCAAAATGCCCCAAAAATCTAAAATGATTAAAAAATACACCTCGACATTGCTAAAAGGTTCAAAATGCCCTAAAATCCTCTAGAATTAGTAATGCAACTCGACACCGACCAAAATACCCCCAAAATCTAAAATATCGTGCGTATTTTGGCTTAGTATAGGGGTATTTTGGTCATTTTTCGTGGTTTCGAGGGTATTTGAATGATTTTTTATTTTTCAGTGGCATTTTGGCCATTTTAAAAGTTTTCAGGGCTATTGTGGTCGTTTTGGGGGCGTTTTGGTCATTTTCATGGGTTTTGACATATTTTGGACATTCTTGGCGCATTTTTGTCATTTTGTTTGTTCTATGGGGGTCATTTTAGAGGTTTTATTATGTTCATAGTTTTTTGATATTTTGGTAATTCTCACGGGTAAAATAAATTTTTTTTTCGATGCAAAAATTCCAGAGAAATCATTAAAATGGCCAATATACTCACAAAATCACCAAATTACCCAATTAGCCCCAAAACCACAAAATGTCCAAAACAAAACCTCACCGAAACGTCATAATTGACCGAAATACCCTCGAAATCTCTAAAACGACTAAAATAACCCCAAAACCTCAAAAATGACCAAAATACCTCAGAAACGGCTAGCAAGAGCAGCCATATTTCGATACTTCGTAAATGACCAAAATGCCCCAAACATCTGAAATGACTAAAAAATACACCTCGTCATTGCTAGAATGAGCAAAACAACTTGAAACCGGCCAAAATATCCCCAAAATCTAAAAAATCGAGTTTGTTTGGATTAGTTTAAGGGTATTTTGGTCATTTTCGGAAGTTTCATGGGTATTTTGGCCATTTTAAATGTTGTTGTGGGTATTGTTGTCATTTTGGGGGCGTTTTGTTCATTTTCTACAGTTTTGGGATATTTTGGACATTCGTGATGCATCTAAGTCATTTTGGCAGTTCTAAGGGGGTCATTTTATAGGTTTTGGTGTATTTAGATGTTTTTTAATATTTTGGTAATTCTCACGGGTAAAATAATTTTTTTTGGCAAAAAAAATACCCTTGAAGTCACTAGAATGACCATTATACTTCCAAAATCACCAAAATTACCACAAAACTGCAAAATGTCAAAAAAAATTCCCCAAAAACCTCTTAATTGACAAAAATAACCTCAAAATCTCTAAAACGACTTAAATAACCTCAGAACCCCAAAAATGACCAAAATACCCTTGAAACGGCAAGAATGACCAGGCAAATCTCAATACCTCATAAATGACCAAAATGCCCCAAACATCTAAAATGATTAAAAAGTACACATCGACATTATTTAAACGAGCAAAATGACCTAAAATCCTCTAGAATGAGCAAAACAACTAGAAACCAACCAAAATACCGCCAAAATCTAAAAAATCGAGTGTATTTTGGCTTATTTTTGGGAAATTTTGGTCATTTTTCGAGGTTTCGAGGGTATTCTAATTATTTTTTATTTTTCAGTGGTATTTTGGTCATTTTAAAACTTTTCAGGGGTATTGTGGTCGTTTAGAGGGCGTTTTGGTCATTTTCATGGGTTTTGAGATATTTTGGACATTCGTGGCGCATTTTATTCATTTTGTTTGTCCTATGGTGGTCATTTTATAGGTTTTATTGTGTTTATAGGTTTTTTGATATTTTGGTAATTCTCACGGGTAAAATAAATTTTATTTCCAACAAAAAAATTCCATTGAAATCACTAAATGGCCAATATAGTCCCAAAATCACCAAAATTACCACGATAGCCCCAAAACCACAAAATGTCCAAAACAAAACCTCACCGAAACGTCATTATTGACCGAAATACCCTCGAAATCTCTAAAACGACTAAAATAACCCCAAAACCTCAAAAATGATCAAAATACCTCTGAAACGGCTAGCAAGAGCAGCTACATTTCGATACTTCGTAAATGACCAAAATGCCCCAAACATCTGAAATGATTAAAAAATAAACCTCGTAATTGCTAAAATGAGCAAAATGCCCTAAAATCCTCTAGAATGAGCAAAACAACTTGAAACCGGCCAAAATACCCCCAAAATCTAAAAAATCGAGTTTATTTTGGATTAGTTTGGGGGTATTTTGGTCATTTTCAGAGGTTTCGTTGGTATTTTGGCCATTTTAAAAGTTGTTGTGGGTATTGTTGTCGTTTTGGGGGCGTTTTGATCATTTTCTAGGGTTTTAGGTTATTTTGGACATTCGTGATGCATCTAAGTCATTTTGTCAGTTCTAAGGGCGTCATTTTAGAGGTTTTGGTGTATTTAGATGTTTTTTGATATTTTGGTAATTCTCACAAGTAAAATAAATTTTTTTTTTACAAAAAAAATACCCCTGAAATCACTAGAATGACCATTACACTTCCAAAATCACCAAAATTACCATAAAACAGCAAAATGTAAAAAAAAAAAATCCCCAAAAACCTCTTAATTGAAAAAAATAGTCTCAAAATCTCTAAAACGACTTGAATAACTTCAGAACCTCGAAAACAACCAAAATCGAGGGTATTTTGCTTATTTTTGAAGTTTCAAATGGTGTTTTGGTCATTTTAAATGTTTTCGGGGGTATTGTGTTCGTTTTTGTGGCGTTTTGGTCATTTTCTTGGGTTTTGACCAAAATACCTCTAAAACGGCTAGGAAGAGCAGCCACATTTCGATACTTCGTAAATGACCAAAATGCCCCAAACATCTGAAATGATTAAAAAATACACCTCGTCATTGCTAAAATGAGCAAAATGCCCTAAAATTCTCTAGAATGAGCAAAACAACTTGAAACCGGCCAAAATACCCCCAAAATCTAAAAAATCGAGTTTATTTTGGATTAGTTTAGGCGTATTTTGGTCATTTTCGGAGGTTTCGTGGGTATTTTGGCCATTTTAAAAGTTGTTGTGGGTATTGTTGTCGTTTTGGATGAGTTTTGGTCATTTTCTAGGGTTTTGGGATATTTTGGACATTCGTGATGCATCTAAGTCATTTTGGCAGTTCTAAGGGGCACATTTTAGAGGTTTTGGTGTATTTAGATGTTTTTTGATATTTTGGTAATTCTCACGAGCAAAATAATTTTTTTTTTTACAAAAAAAAATACCCCGGAAAATCACTAGAATGACCATTATACTTCCAAAATCACCAAAATTACCATAAAACCGCAAAATGTAAAAAAAAAAAAAATCCCCAAAAGCCTTTTAATTGACCAAAATAGCCTCAAAATCAAAAAACGAATTAAATAACCTCAGAACCCCAAAAACGACCAAAATACCCTTGAAACGGCAAGAATGACCAGGCAAATCTCAATACCTCGTAAATGACCAAAATGCCCCAAATATCTAAAATGATTAAAAAGTACACCTCGACATTATTAAAATGAGTAAAATGACCCAAAATCCTCTAGAATTAGCAAAACAACTTGTAACCAACCAAAATACCGCCAAAATCTAAAAAATCGAGTGTATTTTGGCTTAGTTTATGGGAATTTTTCTCATTTTCAGTGGTTTCGAGGGTATTTTGCTTATTTTTGAAGTTTCAATGGTGTTTTGGTCATTTTAAAAGTTTTCGGGGGTATTGTATTCATTTTGGGGGCGTTTTGGTCATTTTCTAGTTTTTGGAATATTTTGCACATTCGTGGTGCAATTTAGTCATTTTGGCGGTTCCAAGGGGGTCATTTTAGAGGTTTTGGTGTATTTATAAGTTTTTTGATATTTTGGTAATTCGTACAGGTAAAATAAATTTTTTTTTTGACAGAACAATACCCTTGAAATCACTAGAATAGCCATTATACTCCCAAAATTACCAAAATACCCCTAAAGCTGCAAAATGTCCCAAAAAAACCCCCCCCGAAACCTATTAATTGATCAAAATATACCCTTAAAATCTCTAAAACAACCCCAAAACCTCCAAAATGACCAAAATACCCCTGAAACGGCTCGAATAAGAAGTTAAATCTCGATACCTCTTAAATGACCAAAATGCCCTAAAAATCTAAAATGATTAAAAAATACACATCGACATTGCTAAAATGTACAAAATGCCCTAAAATACACTAGAATGAGCAATGCAACTCGACACCGACCAAAATAACCCCAAAATCTAAAATATTGTGTGTATTTTGGCTTAGTATCAGGGTATTTTGGTCATTTTTCGAGGTTTCGAGGGTATTTTAATTATTTCTTATTTTTCAATGGTATTTTGGTCATTTTAAAAGTTTTAAGGGGTATTGTGGTCGTTTTGGGGGCGTTTTGGTCGTTTTCATGGGTTTTGAGATATTTTGGACATTCGTGGTGCATTTTAGTCATTTTGTTTTTTCTATGGTGGTCATTTTAGAGGTTTTATTGTGTTTATAGGTTTTTTGATATTTTGGTAATTCTCACGGGTAAAATAAATTTTATTTCCGACAAAAAAATTCCCTTGAAATCACTAAAATGGCCAATATACTCACAAAATCACCAAAATTACCCAAATAGCCCCAAAACCACAAAATGTCCAAACACAAAACCTCACCGAAACGTCATAATTGACCGAAATACGCTTGAAATCTCTAAAACGACTAAAATAACCCCAAAACGTCAAAAATGACCAAAATACCACTTAAACGGCTAGCCAGAGCAGCCACATTTCGATACTTCGTAAATGTCCAAAATGCCCCAAACATCTGAAATGATTAAAAAATACACCTCGTCATTGCTAAAATGAGCAAAATGCCCTAAAATCCTCTAGAATGAGCAAAACAACTTGAAACCGGCCAAAATACCCCAAAAATCTAAAAAATCGAGTTTATTTTTGATTAATTTAGGGGTATTTTGGTCATTTTCGGAGGTTTCGTGGGTAATTTGGCCATTTTTAAAAGTTGTTGTGGGTATTGTTGTCGTTTTGGGGGCGATTTGGTCAATTTCTTGGGTTTTGAGATATTTTGGACATTTGTGATGCAGCTAAGTCATTTTGGCAGTTCTAAGGGGGTCATTTTAGAGGTTTTGGTGTATTTATAATTTTTTGGATATTTTGGTAATTCGCACAGGTAAAATAATTTTTGTTTTGACAAAACAATACCCTTGAAATCACTAGAATAGCCATTATAGTCCCAAAATTACCAAAATAACCCTAAAGCCGCAAAATGCCCAAAAAAAAACCACCCGAAACCTCTTAATTAATCAAAATATACCCTAAAAATCTCTAAAACAACTAAAACAACCCCAAAACTTCCAAAATGACCAAAATACCCCCAAAACGGCTCGAATGAGATGTTAAATCTCGATACCTTTTAAATGACCAAAATGCCCCAAAAATCTAAAATGATTAAAAAATACACCTCGACATTGCTAAAATGTACAAAATGCCCTAAAATGCACTAGAATGAGCAATGTAACTCGACACCGACCAAAATAACCCCGAAATCTAAAATATCGTGTGTATTTTTGCTTTGTATCAGGGTATTTTGGTCATTTTTCGAGATTTTGAGGGTATTTTAATTATTTTTTATTTTTCAGTGGTATTTTGGTCATTTTAAAAGTTCTCAAGGGCATTGCAGTCGTTTTGGGGGCGTTTTGTTCATTTTCATGAGTTTTGAGATATTTTGGACATTCGTGGCGCATTTTAGTCATTTTGTTTGTTCTATGGTGGTCATTTTAGAGGTTTTATTGTGTTTATAGGTTTTTTGATATTTTGGTAATTCTCACGGGTAAAATAAATTTTATTTCCGCCAAAAAAATTCCCTTGAAATCACTAAAATGGCCAATACTCACAAAATCACCAAAATTACCAAAATAGCACCAAAACCACAAAATGTCCAAAACAAAACCTCACCGATACATCATAATTGACCAAAATACCCTCTAAATCTCTAAAACGAATAAAATAACCCCAAAACCTCAAAAATGACCAAAATACCTCTGAAACGGCTAGCAAGAGCAACCACACTTCAATACTTCGTAAATGACCAAAATGTCCCAAGCATCTGAAATGATTAAAAAATACACGTCGTCATTGCTAAAATGAGTAAAATGCCCTAAAATCCTCTAGAATGAGTAAAACAACTTGAAACCGGCCAAAATACCCTAAAAATCTAAAAAATCGAGTTTATTTTGTATTAGTTTAGGCGTATATTGGTCATTTTCGGAGGTTTCGTGGGTATTTTAGCCATTTTAAAAGTTGTTGCGGGTATTGTTGTCGTTTTGGGGGCATTTTGGTCATTTTCTTGGGTTTTGAGATATTTTGGACATTCGTGATGCATCTAAGTCATTTTGGCAGTTCTAAGAGAGTCATTTTAGAGGTTTTGGTGTATTTAGATGTTTTTTGATATTTTGGTAATTCTTACGGGTAAAATAAATTTTTTTTTTACAAAAAAAATACCCCTGAAATCACTAGAATGACCATTATACTTCCAAAATCACCAAAATTACCATAAAACCGCAAAATGTAAAAAAAAAATCCCCAAAATCCTTTTAAATGACCAAAATAGCCTCAAAATCTCTAAAACGACTTAAATAACCTCAGAACCCCAAAAACAACCAAAATACCCTTGAAACGGCAAGAATGACCAGGAAATCTAAATACCTCGTAAATGACCAAAATGCCCCAAATATCTAAAATGATTAAAAAGTACACCTCGACATTATTAAAATGAGCAAAATGACCCAAAATCCTCTAGAATGAGCAAAAAAAGTCGAAACCAACTAACATACCGCCAAAATCTAAAAAATCGAGTGTATTTTGGCTTAGTTTAGGGGAATTTTTCTCATTTTCAGCGGTTTCGAGGGTATTTTGCTTATTTTTGAAGTTTCAATGGTGGTTTGGTCATTTTAAAAGTTTTCAGGGGTATTGTATTCGTTTTGGGGGCGTTTTGGTTATTTTCAAGGGTTTTGGAATATTTTGGACATTCGTGGTGCAATATAGTCATTTTGGCAGTTCTAAGGGGGTCATTTTAGAGGTTTTGGTGTATTTATAAGTTTTTTGATATTTTGGCAATTCGAACAGGTAAAATAAATTATTTTTTGAGAAAACAATACCCTTGAAATCACTAGAATAGACATTATACTCTCAAAATTACCAAAATACCCCTAAAGCCGCAAAATATCCAAAAAAAAAACCCCCCGAAAACAAATTAATTGATCAAAATATACCATCAAAATCTCTAAAACAACCCCAAAACCTCCAAAATGACCAAAATACCCCTGAAACGGCTCGAATGAGAAGTTAAATCTCGATAACTCTTAAATGACCAAAATGTCCCAAAAATCTAAAATGATTAAAAAATACACCTCGACATTGCCAAAATGTTCAAAATGCCCTAAAATCGACTACAATGAGCAATGCAACTCGACACCGACCAAAATACCCCCAAAATCTAAAATATCGTGCATATTATGGCTTAATATAGGGGTATTTTGGTCATTTTTTGAGGTTTCGAGGATATTCTAATTATTTTTTATTTTTCAGTGGTATTTTGGTCATTTTTAAAGTTTTTAGGGGTATTGTGGTCGTTTTGGTCAATTTTATGGGTTTTGAGATATTTTGGACATTCGTGGCGCATTTTCGTCATTTTGTTTTCTGTATCAGAAGCCTCCTTTTCATTTCCATGAAGAATGGCACGCTCAAATTTTTCCTTCAACCCGGGAAAAAACAAATTTTTAGTGCCAGAAGGAGCACATACATAACTCAAGACAACCACAAAAAGAAGAATATTATTAATCGAACCCTTTCTTCTGGCTCTTTTTCAAATTTGATAAATGTTGGTTGATCATATATTTCATTATAGTTCTATGATTCAGAGTATCATTTCCTATTTGATCCCTTTGAATTCCATATTCGAAGTTGCGATCGGATCTATTCATTAAAAAGAATCAATTCAATACATTTATTATGTACCCACAGGTGTTATATTGGATTTGAATCAGATTTCGGCAGCCCCCTAGCAGGTCAGGCAATTACGGTACCATTTATTGTCACCTAGCAGGTCAGGCAAACAGAAATTGACAAAAGCCCACAATTCCTAATTCAAGGAAATAAAATTCAAACACAAGAACAGAGAAAACTAAACAAGGATCACATACAAAAATTCAAATCCAACCTACAAACATAACATTGAACTAGCTAGTGAAGTATTAGAAAAGAACAAATGATCACATAACGATTCCATGCAAGATACCACCATATTGTTTTGTAATGGTGTGCCACTGACGATAATACGATGAGCACTTGGTATCTCAAGAAAACTTTTGGCTGTGTACTAGGATTCTTTACAAAATGCCTCTGGTAGTAAATGGGGTGAACAAATAAAAATGAAGTAGTCATAAAATACAACAAAAATTTTGTTAGGCCACCCAAAACAAATTATTATGCAAAATGGTAATATGAGAGCAGTTTCATGTGAATTCCAATTTTGAATATAACGAATAATTATACAATTGGCAATGAAACTGGGCCAAGACAGGTCCCTTCCCCAAACCTGCACGGTGAGAGAAATACTCTCCTTGAACCAATCTGCAACTTGAAAAGGAGCAACGTTAGGACAGAGAGGAACTTTTATCTAAGTGGTATATTCTCCATCAATCTGCCATGTATAAGCCTACAAATTTGAAACTTTAAAATGAGATTCATACACCTCATGTTCGGTCCACGCAGCAGTCCTAGAGGCATGAGTGCAGCCCATCTAAACATTCAACAAAGCTGAATATTAACCCTAGCTATACTGTCACAAAAGTTCCTTCACTGTTATTTAAAGTAAAAAAAGTGTGTAAAACACCTATGAATGTTTAGACTCCCAATTTACAAATTATCAACACAAGTTTATAATCAAATAATGTATGTGCGGAATATGATAATAAGCTAAAATAGAATTGGAAAAACAATCTAAACTGAAATTAATCATAACCACAGCAGTAATTAAAAGACAAAGATTAAGGGAAGAGAGATGCAAACACAAAGATAACACAGCGATGTGTTATCGAAGAGGAAACCGAAGTCCTCGGCGTAAAACCTCTCCACCGCCCTCCAAGCAGTCGATAATTCATTAGAGAATAAAGTTGGGATACATGAATAGCAGAAGACCCTCCAAGCCTAATCTACTCAGTGCACCTAAGCCCTCCAAGCTTCTTGCTCCAACAAAGTTACGTCGAACCTTGTTTTCTCTAGCTTACCGGATTCCGCAATCGCCCATTGCATCAACCAAAATGAATTGGTCCCTTCTGAATTGCTTACCAAGCACCAAATAACCTCTTTACAGATATGAGTGTAGTGAGATAAGGATTTGGCTAATGTACCTCTCAAGGATGTATCAATGGAGAGGGTTAGAGTAGAGGAATTTGGAGAATTAAAAGATGAAAATTGCGGATGAGTCAATCTTGTTTTTCTCTAGGGTTTCTCTCTCAAAATTCTCTCTGGAAGCTTTCTACATTTCGTGGGTATAAGAGTATTTATAGTAGGGTGTATATGGAATGCGAAGAGTCAGTTACAACCAAACAGGGTGTTCTGGCGACTCGGCCTCGTGATTGGAACGAGTTGCGAGTTTGAGTCGCGAGTTAACTGCCTAACCAGACTGGAAGTTTTGTCCTGTAGTGCAACAGCTGGCGTGACCCTTCAGCTCCCTTGCATGCTTCACACGTGTGCCACCTTTGGCGACTCGCCAGTCACGAGGCCCTTCTTGAGTGCACACTCTTGAGCTTTTCTTCACACACTCTCACACACTACCCTTACATGATTCCCACCTAAATACAGGGTTTCTAAATGCTGAATTACAAGCAAATTTGGCACGGAGTAAAGCCAATTAATGATTGAATAAATTCAATCTTACAGTTATTAATTTTCAATGAAAGATTGCCGAGCTCCAATGCTGACCTCCCTAGTTTTTCTTGAACTTTTATAATACCAAAAAAATCACACAGAATTAGTTGTTGACAACTTCCAAGAAGTATCACATATCCCAGCTAGAAATGCTAAAGGGTTAAGTCACTCCTAATATTAATTGTTCTTGCCATTGTTAACATATTAATAGTACAAGGAATCTCAATTATATAGGCACTGATGTATGATCAAATACCCTTGTATTGGCAAAATAATGACTCCCTGATTGGCTTAACTCAAGGCATGTAAAACAGAGCATAAAGAGTTTCTTATATTTACAGAGAGTTTAGCCTTTAGAGCTTTTGATAAGATCCTAATCTTTGGACATTGGCTTTCAAAAACATTGAAATTGGCATTGGCCTCCGGGGCTTTCTTTTTGAAAATTGCTTTCAAAACTCAAAAATGATTTTCAAAATGGTTTTCCAAAAACCGGCTTTGAGGTATTTTCATATGTGTGAAGCTTTCCTGCTTTCCTAAAGCATGCTCTACAGCTTTCCCTCACATGTGCAAACCTAGGGTAGTAAGACTTAATTTCTACTACACCTTTTTCAGTGCTTATATCTGTTGTGCTTGGAAAGTCTTTCCCCTTTCATATTGGGTCGAACCTGGACTCAACGTTGAAGGCTAATACTAGATGCGTACACCTTAGATAGTTACTGGATGCCAAATTATAGGCTTTTCTTGGGTCCATGGGTGGACAGGATTATGCTGAAAAGGCCCCTTTGATCCGCTCTATCCCACAACTTCTATGAAGGGAAGGATGGTCTCCCCTAAGAATAGGACCAACTTATGAGTTAAGTCGTGTCTCATATAGTTGGCCTAGACTATTGTGAGAGACCGGGAAAATTAGGTTCTCTCAAAAAAGAGATTGGGTTACTTTTTTAGGGCACCTCTCTTTTTAGGTAAATGGTGTGGAGTCGCCACTTATTTTTTATACAAAAAAAAGAAAAAAATTAAATACAACTTTACATGACTGAATTGTTCCATTCTTATTGATTGAGTAAAAAAGTACAAAATCGAATATTACATGGCTTTGGGTCCTAGTTACAATCTACCAAAGATACATGGCTTTTTGTCCTAGTTACAATCTACCCCAAAAAAAAATAAAAAATAAAATAAAGATAAAGCATAGATCTACCTATCCAAAGACACTAAATTCGGAGGCTAGGTTACGGAATGGGAAGGTGTTAGGCACCCATTTCGCCCAGACAGATTCTGGTCTTCTAGATTCTCATGACCGATGTACCCCTTTTATGCATGACATGAATGATATGGTGCACACATGAAAAACTAAATCACATAAGTCTATTTATAAATACATCCTCTTCTTTGTTAAAAAATTCAGATACGTGTTGTGGATAAAAAAAAAAAAAAAAAAAATGATTTGGTTTAGAAAAATCAGATATGTTTTGTACATGTAAAGAAAATAGTTTTTGGCATAGAAAAGTCAGATTTGTGTTTATTAAATAAAACAAAGTCTTTTGGTTTTTATTTTTTTTATTTTTTTTTTATTTTTAAATATCACATCTGTTTTTGAAAACTAGAAAAATTGGTTTTTGGTTTGTATTAAAAAGAATCCGATCCGTTTTATAACAAAAAATTTTGATTTGTATATAGGAAAAATTGTATCTGTTTTTGTATGCGTAAAAAAAAAAAAAAAAAAAAAATTTTGAGAAGAGAACTTTATTCATGAAATAAAACTATGCTACATGCACTAAACAAACAAAACTACTCATGGCTATTTTTATTTCAAAATCTGCTTTGTTAAGATATATCAGATCTATATCTAAAGAAGATGTAGATTAGTTTTTTGGATTAAAAAAAATTCAGATTTGTATCTAAGGAAGATACAAACCAGTTTTTTGTTTAAAAAAAAAAATAAAAAAAATCAGATTTGCATCTAATAAAGATGCAAATCAATTTTTTAACTGACAAAAAATTCAGATTTGTATCTAAGGAAGATACAAAGCAGTTTTTTGTTTAAAAAAAAAAATACAGATCTGCATCTAATGAAGATGCAAATCAATTTTTTAATTGACAAAAAAATTCAAATCTGCATCTAATGAAGATGCAAGTCAGTTTTTGATTTGAAAAAAAAAAAAAAAAATCAGATCTGCATCTAATGAAGATACAAATCGGTTTTTGATTTGAGAAAAGATATGATAACATGCAGATTTTTGAAATAAAAAATAGATCTTAACAATAAAAACATCATAAACACATTCTAATAAAGAAAATATTGACAACATATAAGGTGAGCATTGTAAAATCAAAACTAAACACATATTTATTCATGCATCATAAAATTAAAAAAGATAGAAGAAGAAGAAGTAAAGAAAAGCTACCTCTTGCATGGACGTACTCTTTTTCTCGAGAGAATATTTTAGGGTTCAAAGAAATTTATACAATTGTCTTTGAAACCTAAAAATCCTTGCTTACGAAAAAGAAATTCTTAAGACTAAAGCCTCCAGAACCTCTTTAATGTAAAAGAGAGAATATCAGAAAGGGGAGTCAGAAAGAGGGGAAATCTGAGAAATTTATGCAATTGTCTTTGAAACCTAAAAATCCTTGCTTACGAAAAAGAAATTCTGGTTGACCAACTTTGAATTTTGGTCAACCTAGGGTTGACTAGGGGCGTTTTGGTCAATTTGACCTGAAAGAGCACTTCGAGTGCTCTGATGCCCGAACGGGTTGCACCACGTCAATCTAGATGTTTCTGCAACCCCATGGTGAAAAGATAATATTTTTGAAATTTTCGGAGTTTGGCATGCAAATCGAGGACGGACAAAATACGGTGTCTACACTGGCCTGGTTCGGCTAGGAATGATGCCAGAATGAAGTTTTTATTTTTTTTATTTTTTAAAAGTTTTTCTATTTTTTTATTTGTTTTAGGAATATTCCAGTCCAGTTCGGGCAAAAATGATACCAGAGCGAATTTTTTTTTTTCTTTTTGTTTTGATTTGTCCTGGCTCGGTTCGACTAAGAATGATGCCAGAATGAAGTTTTTTTATTTTTTAAATTTTGTTTTATTTTTAAATTTTTTAGGAATGCTCCAGCCCCGTTCTGGCAGAAATGATACCGGAGAGATTTTTTTTCTCTCTTTTTCGGTCTGTCCTGACCCGGTTTGGCTTGGAATGATGCTAGAATGAAGTTTTTTTTTTTTTTTTTTTTTTAATTTTCTAATTATTTTTTAAATTTTTTTAGGAATGTTCTAGCCTAGTTCGAGCAGAAATGATACCAAAGCCAATTTTTTTTTTTCCTTTTTCAGTTTGTCTAGTCTAGTTCAACTAAAAATAATGCCAGAATGAAGTTTTTTTTTTTTTTTTTTTTTTTTTTTTTTAATTTTTTTTTTTAGGAATGCTCTAGCCCGGTTCGGGCAGAAATGATACTAGAGAGAAATTTTTTTTTCTCTTTTTCGGTCTGTCCAGGCTCAATTCGGCTTGGAATGATGCTAGAATAAAGTTTTTTATTTTATTGTTTTTTTTTTCTATTTATTTTTTATTTTTTTTAGGAATGCTCTAAGCCCGGTTCGGACAGAAATGATACTAGAGCGATTTTTTTTTTCTCTTTTTCGATCTGTCTCGGCCTAACTCAACTAGGAATGATGCCAGAATGAATTTTTTTTATTTTTTATTTCTGTTCTATTTTTTAAATTTTTTTTGGAATGACCCAACCCGGTTTGGGTAGAAATGATACAAGAGCGAAAAAAAAAAAAATTCTTCTCTTTTTTGGTCTGTCCCGTCCCAGTTGGCTAGGAATGAAACCAAATTTTTTTTTTCTCAAATTTTTTATTTTTTTTTATTTTTTTTTTATTTTCTTAGGAATGCTCCAACCTAGTACGGGTAGAAATGATACTGTAGAGAAATTTTTTTTTCTCTCTTTTTCGGTTTGTCCCGGCCCGGTACGTCTAGGAATGATGCCAGAATGAAGTTTTTTTTTTTCTATTTTTTTTTTATTTTTTCGAAATGCTCCAACCTGATTCGGGCATAAATGATACAGGAGCGAATTTTTTTTCCTTGTTTTTTGGTCTGTCCTGGCCTAGTTCGGCTAGGAATGATGCCAGAATAAAGTTATTTATTTTTTAAAATTTATTTTTAATTTTTTTAGGAATGCTCCAGCCTGGTTTGAGTAGAAATGATACTGGTGCGAAAAAATTGTTTTTCTCTTTTTCGGTCTGTCCTAGCCCAGTTCGGCTAGGAATGATGCTAGAATAAAGTTATTTATTTTCTAAATTTTATTTCTATTTATTTTTAATTTTTTTAGGAATGCTCCAACCTAGTTTGGGCAGAAATGATACTGGTGCGAAATTTTTTTTTTCTCTTTTTCAGTTTGTCCTAGTCCAGTTCGGCTAGGAATGATTGTAGACACAACATTTTGTACCCCTTACGACTCGGGCCCCCATTCCCCAATTATACTGAATTTTAAGACCCAAGATTGGTTTAAGGCTTAATTAGAAGTTAAATTGACTTGAGAATTGTTAAAATGATAAATATAGCTTTTAATGAGAAAATAAATCTTTCTTTTATTTAAATAAGGCCAAAGGAAACCCTTGCTATGTGCACGCAAGAATCAGCCAGCGCACGCAGTTTTCTGCATGCGTACACAGGCTCGTTCTTGCACACGCATAGCGAATTCCAGAAACTATACAAGGCAAGTTTTCTATGTTAATGTTGAGGTTTAAAACGAATCCCACATTGTCTGGGAGTCGTTCCAAACCCTTTTTTTCACACTATAAGTAGCCTTATATGGTATATTTTTAAAAGACACAGAAATCTCACGAGAAAACATTGAGATTCACTAGAAATAGTGAATCAAAGAGGGAGTCTTTCACAAAACATCCTTAAGTCAATTTTCTATGCAAACAGAAAAACAAATATGACTTCATACCTAGATGTAAACATCATATATATGTCTTCCAAAATTGTAGAAAGGACTGTTATCTCTTAATAGTATCTCTGCAAAGTATAGTTTCATGGTATAATTTCCATTTGCCAAGCAATGTGCATAATATGTGAGAGAAAGAAGAGAGAGTCGTGCACTCATGTATAATTTAGAGTTGTTCATTTTGAGTATTGATACATTTGTTGTTTTATATTGATTTGATGTACTGATAACATGCTACTGACCCCTTGCAAATTAATTAATTACCCAAGTTAATTAATTAGGTTCAATTACTTGCAATGGCGTGGTAGCACAAACAAATCACCTGCTAAACTAAACGCAGCGGAAATTAAATTTGACACGGTGATTTGTTTACGACCAAGGCTAAAACTCCACCGAGCGATTTTAAGGTCACTACTCCCAAGAATCCACTAATCAATAATCAAGCGATTACAAGTAAAAATGAATCTTACCAACTACTCTTGGCCTATCCCAAATTACCAACCTACAGTTGAATCTTCACTCCAATACCCAATTGGACTTGATCTTGTAATGGCACTCTTTCCGTTTAATGCACGAATCCTAGTACGTGACTAACCAATGATGCACGGATCCCAGTACGTGACTAACTTCAGCAACTTAAAGAAGCTTGTTGGCTGTAAAGTTCTTCACTTCATGCACAATGAGGATCAGGAAGCTCCTTGGTTACAAAACTCTTTGGCGTAAAAATGCAGTAGCTTCTTTCAGAGAGAATAAGGCACTAGGTCATTCAATGCATGTGCGACGGCCTTTAAAATAATCCTTATATATGTCTAGGGTTGTGAGAAAAGAAACTCTACACAAATATACAAGAATCTGCATGCAATCAAATCTGAAAAGTCTGATTTTGTAATTCTCGACAGAAACAGCTTGTGTCAAGCTTCTATCGAGCTTCAACATTAATTCTCAATAGAAAGGATTCTGTCGAGACTTCTGTCGAGGTTTAGTGAATAACTCTTTCTTCACTTGTTTCTTGGTCAGATCTTCATGGTTTTAACACTTGACTTGAACTCTTGTTTCTTGAAGTATTAAACCCATCCTAGATCTACCCAATTACAAGTAAAGTGCATTTTGTCAAAGGATTAGCCAATTTCATAAAATATGTCCTTAACAATCTCCCCCTTTGGCAATCAGTGACAAAACCACAACAAAACAAATAATCATAAGAGAAGTCTTAAATCACTAAACTTATAACCACTTGTTGTATTACAAAATAAATCTATACCTACTACAAAATCTTGAAAAACTTTGCAAGAAGAGAGTTCATGGCAAGATAGACTTTCACAACCTATCTTTATGAAACACTTAAAACCTAAAAATTTGAGAAATTTATGCAATTGTCTTTGAAACCTAAAAATCCTTGCTTACGAAAAAGAAATTCTTAAGACTAAAGCCTCCAGAACCTCTTTAACGTAAAAGAGAGGATATTAGAAAGGGGAGTCAGAAAGAGGGGAAATCTGAGAGCGTCAAAAAGTGTTCTGAATTTTGAGATCCAGACTCTATTTATAGAGGCTAGGAGACTCGAAAAAATAGCTTAGATGATCAGAATACGAACCAGGACGCGTCCTTATCGCTAAAAAATCGAAAAGGATGTGTTTTAATGTCACCCGAATGCCGTTGGGCCAAAACCCTATTCGGCACTTTGAAAGTGCCGTTTGGCACTCCAAAATTGCCTCGACACTTTTGGGTGCCAATCCCGCTTTCGAGTTCAGGTGTGTTTTGGACTCCTTTTTTAGGTTTTCTTGATCTGGGACTTTCACTTAGATGCTCTTTTAATTCGTATTTTAAAATTTAAACTCTTTTCTGGATAATTCAGGTCTTTTCAGCAACAACTATCTTGTAGATAAATACTCTAAAATAGATCTTGATAAAGTCTAAATTATCCACAATTTTATTATTATCCAATCACCCTTTTATTCCCATGCAAGCAATCCTATTTTTGACACTAACTAACAACCAATCACAAAATTATTTAATTAATTTTAATTGTTTAGCCAATCAGAATTAATTTAAATTAATCATGCATGGTTGACTCTACTTAAATACAATGCATGCTGACCGTGCAAACTTGATCATGCAATATCTTTCGATCCGACTGTCTGATTTGGAAACCGGGCACACCGTCGTGGCCGTTAGAACCTCAAGATCATTTTTATGATATGCAATGAATGAATTAATGTATGTAATGCAACCATGAATTTTGGGTATATGATTGGTCACTCCAGTCATCTTCCTTGATTAAATCATGGGTGCAAAATCAAGTGTCTACAACTATGTCAAACCCGTGAGGACTGGGAAGAGCCAAATCCGAGTGAACATCCCAACCTAGGGTAGGATATCCTTCATAGGATTATTTTCAAAATGTGTCAAGGGGAAAGTGTCTAGTTTCCATTTGCAGGTTTGCCCTTTTTGCTTGCATCAAAGAGTCATGCTCTACTCCAAGTTCTGTCCATCCTGTTTACACAGCATCTATGATTAACCCCTAGGGAAAAGCAACCCCATTGCTCACACATTAGATCATAACCGGTCCCTAAGGGTTTCCAACCCTATAAGGGCATGCATGCATACACAAATGGTTGCATCATGTAAATGTGTACAGATAAAATTTGTAGCAAGTTGCCAGAACTCCGCACCAAGGAGGACATTGCCAAGGGTTCAAGATCTTCTCTGGGAAGGCAAGACCATTTAGAATGAAGCCTCTTCATTGTAATTTTGAATTTCCTTGTATTGTAAAAGGCCCACTATTGGAGACATTGTCTGCATCCCATGATCTCGGGGCATTGTAAAAAGTCAAACTTTGTAAAAGCATTACTTTTCCATGTAATCAAAAGAGAGGGTCCATCCTGCAATTTCGAGCATGATATGAAAGTTTTGGTTACTTGCCAAGCTTGTGCATTAATTCTGCATCACTATAGAAACTCACCATGATAAATACCCGATCAAGGGTCCAAGCCAATATTTCGAAAATGATAGGTGCATTTCAAATGAGCAAGAACATAAACTAACTTCGGGTTTGTTTTGTGTTTGCACATTGTAAAATTTTCAAATGTACCCCATTTCTTTCCCATCCTATTCTTTTCCTTTCCAAGATTGTAAAGAGAAAAGATTGCTCAAAGGAAAGAGTCTAAGTTACCATCACACCGTGATCCTATCATCACTAGATCTCGTGCTAGAGAGATGTCTACTAGCAATCCTTCAGCTTCTAAAGTATGTGTTGCCAAGTTCATATAGATGAAAGAACATATGGCAGAAATGATGCGCATGATGCAACAGCTGGTTGTAGGAGGGATCCGAGAATCATCTGGTCCTACTCCAGAAGGCTTCGCGCCCCATTCTGAAAATGAAAATCGGCCACCACCATATCCGAATTAGGGCCAAAATACACCACCATTCACCCCACAAGTGAATAACCAAGAAGTGGATCCTCCTAAGGATAAGACCTAAAAGTCTGGTTACGGTCAGGTCAAAAGTCAAGTGGAGACCCTAATTGAGAAAATCCGTATCATAGATGGTTCCGGCGCCTAAGGAAGTGTCAAACTAGAAAGTCTGACCAATTTCCCTCAGGTCATTATGCCTCCCAAGTTCAAGGCACCCGATTTCGTCAAGTTGGCATTGGAGATCCTTACGCCTATCTACGCATGTTCTGTTGGAAGATGGCACCTTATGGAGACAATCATCACTTACTCTACCAGATTTTCCTTGATAGCTTGACTTGCCCTGCCGCCACATGGTATGTGAGATTGGAAAATACCTCCAGCTAGAGAGAGATGGCCAATGCATTCTTAGAGTATCACCGGTTCAATATTGAGATAGCTCACAATCGCATAGTTCTTCAGAGGACAAAAAAGAAGAGTGGGGAATCTTTTTGTTAGTATGCCCAAAGGTGGCACGAGCTAGCTGCCCAAGTGCTTCCTCCCATGATGGAAGACGAAATGATCAAATGGTTCACTGATAACCTCAAGCCTCCTTACTATAAGAAGATGAACAGTGCCCAAGTCACTCACTTCGTAAGCCTGATTCCTATCGAGGAGCATATTGATGAGGATATTAGGAGCAAGAAAATGACTTCCTGAGGCTTTGAATTCTATGATAGAACAACAGGTGAAAAAGGCAACCGGATGCAAAGGGAAGGAAGCCGATGTTCATGTTATTGACAAAGCACCTGAAGGGCCCAGGGGTGTTACTTCTGCTTATACAGCCCCGAATGCCCGACCTTATCAACAACAGGTTCAGCCAGCCCAAGCACCTTAACGAGTATTCAATTAAAGGGGAAGGCCCAATCCACCCCGATATCCCAAGGCGAAACCATGGAAATTCATTCCATTTCCCATGCCCATGGTAGAGCTTTATGCCTATCTGTTGGAAAAGAAGCTAGCGACTCCAATATTCGCAAGACCTAGAGATGGTCCTCTTCTGCCCGATTTTGATCCATCCAAGAAATGTGAACACCATTTTGGAGCCGAGGGACATACCCTAGAAGAATGTACAAATTTGAGACACTAAATGTAGGATCTCATCGACAACAAGTTAATACAATTTGACAATGAGGCCAAGCCAAATGTTATCACCAACCCCTTGCCTCCTCATCAGGAAGGGAATGTGAATGCAATTTCCATAGATCCCTAATTTCTCATCCCCCTCATTCCCTTGGAAAGCCATGTTGTGGGCTCTAGCTCAAGAAAGTCACATTGTTCTCAAGAACATAGGAGCCCCAAGTTTCGACTAGTACATCTGCTCATTCTGTAATAGTGGGCACTGACATGTCCTATCTGATTGTAGAGTGCTCTGAGCACAAGTTCAGAGTCTAGCGAACTGTGGTATCATCTAGATCGAAAGAGAATTCGTGTGAGTGAGCGATTGCATGGCAACTAGCCTATGCCCTCCAAATACCCAAGCGGGAACTAGCCACAGCGTTATGACAATTGGATCAAGGAAAGATTGGGATGAATACTTGCAAGAGTGCTTGTGTAAGATTCCCTAGCTCCTTCGACTTTGGTCATTATCATATTACACTCAATACTTGTATCTAACTCGCACACACATTAATCATACATCTAACAATCAACATGGCATCAAACATCCCTAACCATACATCTATCATACTCGTAAACAAAGCCTACCATACATCTAATCAAACAACCCTATCATTCATCTAGCATATTTCATCACGTCATCATAGCATTCATCTAATCATGGCATAACATATCATCTCAAACAAAGCAGCACATGTACCATCAAATTAAAGCAAGGATATAGGTAGCAAGCACATCATGCCATCATTAAGAGCATTGTATATATATATTTCATCAAAGAAGGATAAAGCTCATAAACAAATATATGCATGTACATATGAATGCATGACTTACCTTTACTTACCTTGCAGCAACTCAGCACCTACGGCATTATGAATGAGCATATGAATGCATGATCATGACATTGAAACAAATGAAACACTAAATAAACCCTAATTCTAACTTGTTAAAGCAAGCAAGCAAATAAACATGTGAAACAAAGACTTTGAAAGCATAAAAATATGAAAAAAGAAGCTAAACAAAACAAACATGTGAAGGTAGAAGCAAAACAAAAAAATAAAATTAATGTTTCTAGGCAAGTTCATGTGCACGCATGAACAAGCCTGTGATGGAAATATGCATGTACGTAGCGGAAAAATAACAGATCTACTTCATTCGCAATTGATAACATGCACTATGTAAATTTCAGAATAGAAGAACAAGAGAGTGTACTTTGGTGTGGTGAATTTCAAAACAAAGATTGTAAGCACTTGTGAATACTTTTAATCTTCACTCCAATTCCACTAACGCCCAAGATGTGTGGTCTCTCAATCAGTTATATGAAATGTTTAAGAGAGAATTTAAGAGTGTCCAACACTCACATACACCATTTCATGTAAGTTGTTCATTTTTTAAAATTATGTATGTTTCTCTCCTTATAACTGATTATCTAATTGGGATAGCCTTTTGGGCATTTCCAATTGGGCTTTAGTATGTGGCTTGGAGTGGGATCAAAAGGGACCAATAAGACACTAGCTCCAATGGGCCTTGGGCTTTTCTGTTAACTATTGACAAGTCCAAAGTTACCATTAACTATATTTAATACCACTATATAAATACAGTTGCACTCTAGGCCTTATCTATAAATTATATCCCAAGACTTTACTGTACATGCAACCCCTTCATAAAATATTCGTAGTAATACAAAATCATAAAAGTAGATTACCACTTTGTAGATTACTACATCTTAATCCTTGAGTACCCGGTTTAATCCTTTTAAGTTATTCATTATATATTTATGAAATCCAATTCCATAAATATATACTTTAGTAATTTCTTACCAAAGTGATTAGGCCTAACTCTCTGAATAACAAACCCATTAAACTTATCTCAAGGGAATATTTTGTATCTCCGTTAAAAGACTATGAATTCCATCTTGAGAATATATGTTCCATCAACACTAAATGTGGCTACCCTACATACTGAGGTTTTGACCGTTACTTTAGATCTCACTCCTGATATATCAAAGCAACCTACACCTCATGATCAGCTCCATTATTCTCTCAGGATTAAGAGTTCATGCAAATATAAGTCATGAGATTTATTATTCATTTGACAGTCTTTAGGAGAATAATAAATCTCACAGTGGTCCAGATCAATATGTCTTAACTCTTAAAACATATCAATACATCAACTAGAAGTTTCCACTTCCATGATCAAGACAAATCATCTTAGTTGATATGTTATAGTCTTCATAGATGAAATGCCCAATTTTATCACCGACTACGAACTATAATTCTGAGTTTACAAAGAACTTGTGATTTATATCTTCTGTGACTTTTCACATAAATCACATATTATGCATTTCATGGACTATATGATAATGTCCAAATATTCATGTTACCATTATTTCAGATAATAATAAAACAAATTTATTAATCATAATATTAAGTCATACATAATGTCATACATAATGTCATACTTAATATCATACATAGCATCATACAATAGGATTTAAGAGCACTAATTCTAACAGACGGAATCCATTTTAGGAAAGGGTATGATGGAGACCCATTACGATATTTGGGTCATAAAGAAGCAAGGGAGATGATAAAAGAGGTACATACAGGGGAATGCGGGGAGCATCAAGGGAATAAAAAGCGATACCAATGTCTGCTGCAAATGGGTTATTATTGGCCTACTATGAAGAAAAACACAGCAGAATTCGTGAAGAAGTGCCACAGCTGCCAAGTACAGGCCAACTTGATTCACAATCATCCACAAAATTTGCATAGCATGGTCACCCCGTGGCCCTTCCACACTTGGGGGCTTGACTTAGTGGGACCAGTTAATCCACCTTCGCATGGATACATATGGATCCTTGTGGTTACAGAGTACTTTTCCAAATGGGTAGAGGCCATACCACTTCGTAAGGCCACAGAAGGAGCCGTGGCATATTTTATCAAGGGGAACATAATCATCAGGTTCGGGATACCTCATAGGATCATCAGTGACATTGGCACACCATTTGTCAACAGTGAAGTAAGAAAGATGCTGGAGTATTATCAAATCAAACACCACCGGTCATCGTCCTATTATGCCCAAGGGAATGGGCAGATAGAAGCAACAAACAAGACCCTCATCAAGATGAATCAAGAATATACTAGAGGATGGGCAATGCATCTGCTAGACGCCCTTTGGGCCTACCAAAGCTCACCCAAGTCTGCCACGAGATTTTCACCTTTCTCCTTAGTCTACGAAATGGAGGTAATAAGCCTAGCTGAAGTAATGACACCCTCCTTAAGGGTCATGCAGGCATGAAAGAAAGAGAAAGAGAAGGAAGTCTTCACGACAGAAAGATGCGAAGACTTGGAGGGATTAGATGAAAAAAAGGGAGGAGGCCGAATAGCGTAGCCGTAGATATAGACAAAAGATGACTGAAGCTTATGGCAGGATAACCAAAGAAAGGGTGTTCGCAGAAGAACAGCCTGTACTAAAAACGGCAGACCACGTCAGACGAGGTATGGAAGGACCATCTAAATTTTCACCAAAGTGGGAAGGACCTTTTGTAGTAAAGGAAGCACATGCAAGTGGGTATTATCGTTTGGCCCAAATGAATGGAAAAGATCTAATGGATCCCATTAACGGCAAATGGTTAAAACAATATTATGCCTAAGAAACATTGTGTAGTTGTTCCTTTTTCCTGTTTTGTCTTTTTTTTCCTCCAAGTGATCATCCTTACAAGGGATGATGTCACAAGAAATTATTGTAGCATGTTTTCACTTGTGAAAAGTAATGAAGACTATGGAGTATTAGCAAAAACATATTGTATCATAATCATAGTAATAACTATAGCAGATGTAGTAGCTGATGTATCATAATAGATTACAAACCCAAAATGTATAAGTCATGTCAGACTTATCAAATAAGTGCCAGAGAAAATAAGGAAGTGTTCTGGGTAGGATAAAAATGGGAAGAAGATAAACATAGGGGAGGGAAAATAAATAGGAAACTACACAATGTAATAAGTCTCATCAAAGGCCTGAGATGAGGGTCTGATCTCCAAAGCGGTTGGGGCCAGCAACACCAGAAAGGAGACGCTCGCAACATGCCAATAAATCAGTTTTCCTTATTGTGTGTCAGATGATATGTTGAACATGGAGCCAAATGAAAAACTTCAAAGATATTGTACTCAAGTTTACGTGGGAGGTCATATATGCATATTTCTATAATTGAGATGGGTCATATTATCTAGTGCTAGTTGTGTATGCCTTGATTGAATTGATCATTGAAGCTTCACATTAGACTAAGAACTATCTCATTTTTTATATTCACACACAACACACATGTCTATGTTCAATGAATGCCATATTCATTCGTGTGATTGTACTTGATCAAATGCGTTTTCACATGCTCAATCTTTGATGATCAAACACAAAAAGATTTTTGAGTGCTTTAGTTGTTTTTGGAAAGTACTTTGTTTTTACAAAAAAAATCAAAATTTTCAAAACCAGTGTTGCCTTGTTTTGGCGACTCAGTCGTGGGTTGGCCCAGTTGCATGCTCTAGTTGCGAGCCCATAGAGAGATTTTTCGCGACTCACTGGCGGGTAAATGGCCCAGTCGCGAAAAATACTTAGAATATTTTTCAAAATCTGGATTTTCATGTTTTCGCGACTAATGTTGGCGACTTGTTCGTGGGTGGAAGGTTTAGTCGCAAGGGGTTTACAGAGAATTTCGCGGTTTAGCTCGCGACTTTCTCGCAGGTAGACTTTCAGTCGTGAAAAACACTTTGAAAATTTTTCAAGAATCTTGTTTTCAAAGTGTTTCGCGGCTGGCCTTGGCGACTTGCACGCGACTTGACACAGTCGCGAAAAACGCGTGTTTTGCGTTTTAAAGTCAGTTTTTAAAACTTTTCAGTTTTCCCTCGAACATTTTTGATTGTTCATTGTCTTCCTCATTTCAAAACACTCTCAAACTCACCGTGTCACTCTCGAACAAACTTCCATTCTTACATCATTTCAACTCAAAATCTTCAAGAAAAAGGTATGGGTTTTCTCTTTCTATCTACATACTTCATGATCTGAGTCTTGTTTATTTGAGTTTGTGAGTTGTTGGTTTGATTTGGGATATTTGTTGTTTCGGTGATGGGTTGGATGAATGTTTGTTATGTTTAGATTTTTGGGTATGGTTGATTAGGCTTTTAGGACTCTATTTTTTTTGCTTTCATGGTTGATATTGACTGAGTCTGTCTATTGATTTGTTTGGTGTTTGAATCTCATAACCATTATGTTATGATTTTTTTGGGTTTACTGTAATACACTTTGTGTGTTTTTGGTTGATTCAAAATGGTTGTGTTTAAATGGTTGGGCTATTTGTTTAAACTATTTATGGTTATCATGTGTGTTGCTTCTATCTTGTGGATATTTTCTGCTCTGTATTGGTTTGAACACTTCATACTCTTTATGACATATCTCATTGTCATATGCCCCCTTTTGGTTGAGTGTGTTTTACACTGCTTGTGGGGTACTTTTGGGTCTTTACAATTGATTACTGCATGTTGAAGTATATGTTTGGTAATGTCCCCTAGAGCTTTCATGTTTAAGGTGTTGTGCTCTTTGATCATTGATATCATTATCTGTTATGCATTAGTATGAGCTATCTCTTTCAATGACTGTTGTTAAGCTGAATATGGTCTTCGTGTTGGCTTGATCTTCTGTTCTTCTCTATACCACTAACCTGTTACTAATGGTTGTGTTCACCTATTATGCTTTGTTGTTGTGGCCTTTTCTGCTTGTTTACAGATGGCTCCCATACCTATAAAGAAGAAAACTCCTGCTAAGAAGGCTGACAAAAGGCTGAAAATGGACCATAACCTGTTTAGGTCTGTTCAACACTTTGAGAGATACATAGATTCTTTCTTGAAGGGAACCATTACTCAAGAAAGGTTTGTAGACTTAGGAGACTTGAAGGACACCTTCATTCCAGATTGTTTTAAGGGCAGAGGATGGGATAAGTTGCTGAGTGACCTACCTGCAGTTTGTAAGCCTTTAATAAGGGAATTCTATGCAAATGCTATTATAAGGAAGGATGAGCTGAATTGCTGGATCAGAGGACATGAGTTCACCCTAGATGCACATGATATTGATGAAGTACTAGGGATTGAGGGTTTAGATGATCATGATTTCACCAATTACAAGGACAGGATGCTATCTATAGAAACTATCTAGAATCGCATTGGTGGACAGAGAGAGGGGAGATATCTCAACACTACAGCATTTCCAGTAGACATGAGGTGCCTTACCACCATCATGATGTTCAACTTGTATCCAATGAGGAAGCTGACTACAATCAACAATGCCAGAGTTATCTTCCTCATAGAGCTTAAGGAGAAAACCTTCATTGACATTAGCTCTCACATATTTGACACAATTGTGGATGAGACTAGAACCTCCTGTAGGCCTAAGCTGATCTTTCCTAGCCTTCTCATGAGGCTTTTCAGAGCAAAAGGTGTTGCAATCCCTCAAGATATCAGCCTTATGTCTACACCTTCAGCCATCAACAAGATGACCATCATCAGGATACAAGTTCGTCTTCCAAGTGATGAACATGAGGGTGACCAAGGAGAAGGTGATCCAATGGAAACTGACGTAGAGGCTGCAGGATAGACATCCACATCCAGAAGCAGAGGCAAGAGGAGCAGGGGTTCAACCTCATCTGCTGTACCTCCAGATGCATTTAAGATCATCCTTGAGAGGATTGATGGACTCATAGAGGTCCAGAATGAGCATACTAACAGGATGGCAACAATTCAGGATCAGCTCAACATACTTTCAGCCAAGTTTGACAGCATCAACACCCAGCAGTGACCCTTTGGCCATTCTGGTCAAAAAGGGGGAGAATTTTTAAGGGGCAGCTCTTGAGGGGGAGTGCCATTTTAAGGGGGAGCATGCCATAAACAGTGTTTATTCAGTTTATGTTTTAGTTTTACTTTATTTTTCTTATGGTGTTATGTTTGGATAATGCTCTCATTATGGGTTTGATACACTATGGTTAATGTTCTGGTTTAAAGGTTTAAAACTCATGGATTTGTTTGGTTGTGATATGTTTTTAATATTTAAAGATTTACTATTTACTGTACATGTAGTTGTACCTTTGCTTTGTAGCCTTGTACTTGTTGTTAAATGTTATGCTTTTTCTTTAAGTACGTTCACTCTTGTGCCCTTTGTTGGATTTTTTTATCCTTAATGCAATTACCTTGAGTTATTGCATTGGTTGAGTGTTGGACATGCAAATGATACTTTGCATTGAGCTTATTAGCTTACATGTCCAGATGTTTATTCCTTGTGAGAATGAACATTGTGGTCACTATTTATAGTGATTGTTCTTTTTTGGTCAAGCCATGGTTTATTGCTTATATTCCATTTTGCTTGATCGCATTGTGCTTGCTCCATATGCATTACAAGTTTTCTGTTGCCTTTAATCAACCATTCTGTTGGCTTTATTCTGTGCCAAATTTACTTGTATTTTAGCAATTAGTAACCCTGTATTTAGGTGGGAATCATGTAAGGGTAGTGTGTGAGAGAGTGTGAAGAAATGCTCAAGATTGTGCAAGGATGCAGAGACTTGCGGCTGGGACTCGCGGGTGACTCGCGACTGGCAAGCCGTCAACTGTAGCACACGAGTGAAGCGTGCAGAGAAGATCAACAGTCACGCCAACTGGAGCACTACAGGAAAAAAAGTCCAGCCTGGCCGTACTGTTAGCTCGCGGCAGCCAGCTTTGTTTTGGAAAAACTGACTCTTCGCATTCCTTTCTCACACCAGTATAAATACCCCTTATACCCACGAAATGTAGAGGGCTTCCAGAGAGAATTTTGAGAGAGAAACCCTAGAAAAAAACAAGATTGACTCATCCCCAATCTTTACATAGAGACTCTTCAAATTCCTCTACTCTCACCCTCTCCATTGTTACATCCTTGAGAGGTACACTACCAAAACTTTTTCTCACCATACCCATATCTGTGAGAATGCTGTTTTATGCTTTGGAAAGCAGTTAAGAAGGAACCAATGGTTATTGGTTGATGCTATTGGCTATAGCGGAATCCGGTAAGCTAGAAAAGACAAAGGTTCGACGCAATCTCGTTGGAGCAAGAAGCTTGGAGGGCTTAGGTACACTGGGTAGATTAGGCTTGGAGGGTCTATTACTGTTCATGTATCCCAACTACATTTTCTAGTGGATTATTGACCGCTTGAAGGGCGGTGGAGAGGTTTTACGCCGAGGGCTTCGGTTTCCTCTTCGATAACACATCGTTGTGTTGTCCTTGTGTTTGCATCTCTCTTCCCTTAATCTTTGCCATTTAATTTCTGCTGTGGATGTGATTTTATTTGGTTTAGATTGTTTATCAATTCGATTATAAGCTTATGTTCAAGGGTGTTTTACACACATTTTGAACATTCAAAACACTAATAATATGCCATTATACATTTGGCCTATAAATAATGATAGTAAGAACTCAGCATAGAGGATACTATAATATTTAGTCTAGTGTATATCATTGTCTAAAATCATGTTTAGCCACATTTCATCCCCTTAACAGGCTTATTTTGTAGTACCATGATACAAAACACCCTCCGCATGGAATGCAAAGCTCGAGGCTAAGACAAGGTGTTTGATCAAACCACTATAAACCAAAAAATTCAACCTTGTAGGACCATGAAATAAATACTCTCCACATGGAATGCTAAGCTCGAAGCAAAGACAAAGTATATATTTCACACTACTATGAACCGACAATGGAGGCCGTGAGATCCAACCCTTGTATCTCTCTCCCACTAGATATTTTAAAGGAAAGGTTTTTAATTTTAAAACATGCATAATCTAATTACACATAGTCTTACTCCTTTTACATGTGAAAACATTTAGAAAAAATTCTGATTTTCCTTCTTTCGATTGATCGAATGTGCCCCTCGATCGATAGAAAAAATTAAAAAAATTCAAACTTGACCACATGACTTGTTCGATCGATACTCGATTGCCTCTCGAACGATCGTAAAACAAATTTGATCGATCGACTAGCAATCGAAAATCAATCTATTTAAAAAGTTTGATCATTATTTCACTCGATCGATCGAAAGTTATTTTCGATCGATCGAAACTCGTGAAACTCGAATTTCCAGAAATTTTCCAAGGCAGTTTTTGTTGGGGTTTATGCCTTAAAATCCAATTTATTGGCATGTCATAAATAATTAAATTATTTAATTATATGAGACTATCTATAAATGAACTAATGGGATATTATCTTAGTCCATAAGATGCATAGTATGTGATTTATGTGAAAAAAGTCACAGAAGATATAAATCACAAGTTCTTTGTAAACTCAAAATTTTAGTTCGTAGTCGATGATGAAATTGGGCGTTTCATCTGCGAAGACTATAATATATCAACTAAGATGATTTATTTTGATCATGGAAGTGGAGACTTCTAGTTGGTATGTTGATATGTTTTAAGAGTTAAGACATATTGAACTGGACTACTGTGAGATTTATTATTCTCTTAACGACTGTCAAATGAATAATAAATCTCACGACTTCTATTTACATCAACTCTAAATCCTGAGAGAATAATGGACTTGATCATGAGATGTAGGTTGCTTTGATATATCAGGAATGAGATCTATAAGTTATGATCAAAACCTCAGTATGTTGGGTAGCCGCATTTAATGTTGATGGAACATGTATTCTCAAGATGGAATTCATAATCTCTTAACGGAGATATAAAATATTCCCTTGAAATAAGTTTAATGGGTTTGGTTATTTAGAGTGTTGGGCCCAACCACTTTAGTAAGGAGTTACTAAAGTATATATTTATGAAATTGGATTTCATAAATATATGATGAATAACGTAAAGGATTAAACCGGGTACTCAAGGATTAAGATGTAGTAATCTTCAAAGTGGCAGTCAACATTCATGACTTTGTATTACTACGAATACTTTAATGAAGGGGTTGCATGTATAATAAAGTCTTGGGATATAATTTATTAATAAGGCCTAGAGTGCAATTATATTCTTATAGTGGTACTAAATATAATTAATGGTAACTTTGGATTTGTCAAGAGTTGACAGAAAAGCGCAAGGCCCATTGGAGCTAGAGTCTTATTTGTTCCCTTTTGGTCCCACTCCAAGCCACATACTAGAGCCCAATTGGAATGGCCCAAAAGGCTAGCCCAATTAGATAATCAGTTGTATATAGGGAGAGAAACATACAGAATTTCATGAGAGCTTTTTTATAAGTGCTTTTTCATAAGGAAAAGAAAAAGGTTTTCATAAGACTTTCATAAGGGTCTTTCATTAATATCATATGAGAGAATTAAATGGTTTGTATGTGAGTGTTGGACACTCTATTATTCTCTCCTTGGAAACTGATTGAGAGATCACACATCTTGGGCATCAAGTGGAATTGGAGTGAAGATTAAAAGTGTTCCCAACTACTTCTGATCTTTGGTTTTGAATTTCACTGCACCAAGGTACGCTTTCTTGTTTTTTAAATTCTGAAACTTACATAGTACATGTTATCAATTGTGAATGAAGTAAATCCGTTAATTTTCCGCAGCGTATGTTTTGTATGCGATACAAACATGTATTTTTCCAACAAATGGTATCACAGCGGTCTTCATTTCGAATCTGTATAACATGTTTTGTGAGTTTTGGAATTAGAGATAATAGTTTCATGATGTTAGAAGATTATATATGTATTTAATTTTCTGCATGTTTGTTGAAACTATGGTTTGATGAAAATTGATTTTGATGTTATGATGTTGTTTAAATTTGAATTTAAGCATGTTAAATTGAAGTTTAAGGCTATAACATCAATGGGATTCAGTTTTGACATCAAATTCTGTCTGTTATGTTTATATGGTAAATGTTTGTTCGTGAAAAATCGTTGAAAACTGTTTGCAACTGCTCTGGAAAAACTAAAAAACACGGGTTTTTCGCAGGTTAGCTTCCTGCGAAGTTACTTGCGAAAAATGATTCTGAAGACAAAAACTTTTCGCGGGTAAGCTTTACTCGCGAAACAATGGTGAGACAGTAGCGAAAGTTTCTGTCTGATTTTTTGTGTTTTCAATTTTTTTGCTTAACTCTTTTTCGCGGGAAGCGCTTAGTCGTGAGATACCCGCGAGACAGTAGTGAAAGTTTCTGTCTAAATTTTGTGTTTTCACTATTTTTCCTTACTCCTTTTTCACGGGAAGAGCTTAGTTGCGAGATTCTCGCGAAAATACATTTGAAGGGAATTTTGAATTTTTTCTAAATGTTTTCAAATGTATAAAGTGTAAGGTAATGTGTGATGAGATTACACATGGTTCTAACTAAAAGACCTAATGAGATTAAAGATATTAGTTAAATAGAACTTTTAGTCCTAAATTGTTGTATGATTAAAAGTCTGTAATTTATTTTAATTAGAGGTTTTTAATGAGATTAAAATTCTAATTAAAGTTATATAGTTTCTAATGAGATTAGAATACTTTATCTAGTAAATTAAGGATAGAGTTCTATATAACTAATTTTTGATTCATTAGTGTTTAAGGAATCCTAAATAGTTTAGGACTTCCATTTTAGTTAGTGATTCTAATGAGATTAGAGTCTTTATCAAGTGCAAGGTTATTAGTTGTGATGGGATCACAATTATTTAAAGAAAAACCCAAATAATGAGTGGGAGTGCTGAAATAACTCTTTTGTTATGTTTATTGTAATGTGAATAGATACCTTTTCTTGACTTCGAGTATTGCATTCCATGCGGAGGGTATTTACTTCACAGATTACAAGGTTAAACTTCTTTGTGATTGCACGAATGTTCGTTACGTTATTGTGACGTGATTTAGTAACATCACATTGAATTTAAACAATTAAACACATTTGATGTGTAGGGTTAAAATTGTGATTAGATCACAATAATTTCAAGACAAACCACTTGTTTTAAAATTTCTAGTGGGAGAGAGATACAAGGGTTGGATCTCATGGCCTCCATTGTCGGTTCATAGTGGTGTGGGGTAAACATCTCATCTTGGCCTCGAGCCTTGCGTTCCATGTGGAGGATGTTTATTTTATGGTACTACAAGATTGAACTTCCCGGTTTATAGTGGTGTGGGCAAGCACCTCGTCTTGGCCTCGAGCCTTGCGTTCCATGCAGAGGGTGTTTTGCTTCATGGTACTACATGATTAAACTTTATAAAGGTAGAGTTATGTGGCTACACATGGTTTTAGGCAATGGTGTACACTAGACTAAGTGTAATGTTAACCTCCCAAAAGAGCTATGTCATAATTACTTAGAGGCCAAGGGAAAAGCGGCAAATTATTTTTGTTTGGTAAGAGTTACCATGATAGCATTAATAATGAGAATATTTCTCACCTGATCATAGTGATTGGTATGACCTCGCTTCCGAGGAATATTAATTGCGGGATTAGGTTGTCGTTGCACCTAGTATAGTATGTTTTTCGGGTTCCATACTGTATGGTTATGGATGCAAAATATAATATCCCTATAATTATGTTCATATTCTCAAAATAAAATTGTCAGAAATTTTGTCCTCTAGCTACTATTTTAAATGAATCACATTAACTAAGAAATAACTTTGGACATGATCTTAAAGGAGCTTAAATACATAAATATGTTTTGATTCAGCATTGTCATAATTTCCTATGCATGATGCATTGATGGAAGATAGCTTATGATATGATCATAGTTTCCATTGAAATGCTATAATGTTTCATTGGCTTCTATCTCAATTGTACTACAGCATGAGATGCAAGAGTTAGTACTAGACTTAGACTTTATATTAAGTCTAAATGAGATGTTTTGGTATGAAATATCGTGCTACTAGACGATATTTGATATAAATCATATTGAGTGCTAAGAAAATCTTAAGGAGTTCCAAAATATTTATTAAAAAAAAATTGAATTGGAATTCTTGGATGAAGAGATTAAATGTTAATCTCATTTGGATATGATCCATAAGTCTTTGTTAGAATCATTTGATCAATTCAGATTGTCTTGAAAATAAGTAAATACTTTTTATATTATCTGAATTGATGAGTGAGTTCTACGCAATGGAAGACATCCTAAAAGCTAAAGCTAGGATCAATATGATTTAATTCAAATTCTTAGCTTGAACCGAAAGGTAAGAGTGGTAAGAAGAAGAATTATAATACCAAAATAGTTGGACAAGCTAGTTGCCCTAGTAGTTGCTAAAAGGAAATTAGACTCATAAGTATGACCAAAAGGAAAGTGTTTCTGTTTTGGTAAAGCTAAGCATTGTCCATAACTATTTTCTAGATGGAAATTTACATGTTTTACCTTTTAAAGAGAAAGTTTCCATCCTTTGGTATTGTATGTTTTGGCACTTATGTCTAGATCTTATTAATCTAAATGGTATTTAAGATTGGTGAAAGATGGGATTTTAGAACCATTATTTTGTTATATTCCCAATCTATGAATTCTATTTAGAGGATAATATGATCTAGGGCTCCTTTATTGTAAAGGAATATAGTATCAATGACTTCTTTAAGTTAGTGCATACATGAAGGAGGAATAAGACTCTTTTAGATATAGTAAAGTACATGATAAGTATTTCCATTTGCTTATTTCTTTTGGAGATATACTCTATGTATTACTATACATTTTCTAAAATCGATTTCAAAAGTTTGTTCCTAGGACATTTGTCAAATTGTGGAATAGGTGAAAACCTAGTATATGATGCTTCCACTTTTGGAGATGTCCAACACTTGTGCTAGAAAGGAAGTCTGACAAATTGAAATCAAAAGGTAGAAAAATGTGAGTTTATGATGGGTATCCAAAAAGAATTGCAAAAGATTGTTTTGGTAGTCATAAAGAAAACAAGGTGTTTGTAAAGTACAAATACAAAGTTTCTTAATGATGACTATGTGAATGATCTTAAAGCAAAATGTAGAATTGTTCTAGAAGAAAAATGTCAGAATTTGTTGCAAGACAACTATAAAATGCATTAAGAAATGAGATGGTTATATTAGATACACCACAAGGCATTATTCTATATATATAGTTAGTACACCAGTACAATATTGTAGTGGGAGGATTACCAAATAAATTCATACTTTTGGAATAAAATTTTGTAGTTATTCCACAAGGATATGAATTTGATACTCGGTCCTACATAAAGGCAATTGATGATATGAATATGGATTATTGGATCAAAGTGACGGTGAATCTGCGTGATAGCACAAGGGAAAATAAGCTTATCACGAGTCGCCATTGTAGACATCTATAAGGGAGAGTATGAAGTGAGAGCGAAAATCTATAGTAAGTCCCTCAAGATGGGATAGCAAAAATCGAGCACGAGGCTCAGTAATCGAATTATAGTGAGATAAGGGATGTAAAACAAATGCCATCACCATATTCAGGAATCTAGGACCTTTTGCAAAGCCCGAGCAATGGGTGTTTTGACGGTCACCCTAAGATGAAGGTGTCTCACAGAATAAAGACTTGAGTTTGTCTTTGGACACAGTCCTAAGTTAATCACAGCCGGGGTAGTGAGCAAACTCTACCCTCGGAACGTGTAGCACCTCGGATATAAGATCCGGAGTGACTACAATGCGCATACCTTGAACGCGAGTGATGAAATGAGGTATAGAGTAATCAAATCCATGCATATTGGAGTAAAACTCCTGTATGATCACAGAGGGACAAGTGACCAGGATGCCATAAAGTGACTCCCAACTCCTACTGTAGATGACAGTGGGAAGGTTAGTATCGAAAAAGTTTGATAGGACGATTTGGCGTTCCGAATGAATGCCTCGTTGAGAAAAGTTCTCCGAGAAGTCCGTCTGAACCTTCTCATCACAGAACTAAATGTGAAAGGGGGTAGAATCAGAAGTAGATGCCCCAGAATGAAGAGGGTTCCGGGATGGAGTAGACTTGCTCTTTTTGGGTGCCACAGAGCAAACTAACCAAAAAAAAGAGAGAGAGGGAGAGAGAGACAAACAGAAAAGTACCAACCATATATCAATATCAATAAGATAGAAAATAAATGGTATGTATGCATGAAAAAATGTATGAACATGTGACATGCAAAAGTAAAAACATCATGGGCTCAACCCAATCCAGTCCTACCAGCACACATGATTTCAACATAGTAAACACAAATCTATAATGCATGAATCATTGTTAAAATGCAAATGTGATGCAATGCATGAACATATAAGATCATTGAAGCAAAACCCTACCACAAATTTTGCAAAAATTTTTTTTTTTTCAAAAACCCAAAAACCTAGATCTATATGAATGAAATGCATGAAAAAGAGGGAAAATAAGATCTTACTAGTGAAAAGAAGATCAATCTAGGGCGAAACTCACTTGGGCAAGAGGTTTAGAGAGAGAGAAAAGTGTTTGGGGAGGTGAAGGGTCAGAAAGTATCGAGAGAGATCGGAGAAAAATGAGAGAAAATTGATGGAAATATGCATGTACGCAGCGGAAAATTAACGGATCTACTTCATTCGTAATTGATAACATGTACTATGTAAATTTCAAAATTTATGAACAAGAGAGTGTACCTTGATGCGGTGAAATTCAAAACCAAAGATGAAGAGTACTTGGGAATACTTTTAATCTTCACTCCAATTCAACTTGTGCCCAAGATGTGTGGTCTCTCAATCAGTTTATATGAATTTGTTCAAGGGAGAATTCAAGAGTGTCTAACACTCACATACAAACCATTTCATGTTTCTTAAAATTCTGTATGTTTCTCTCCTTATAACTGATTATCTAATTGGGCTAGCTTTTTGGGTTTTTCCAATTGGGCTTTAGTATGTGGCTTGGTGTGGGACCAAAAGGGAACAAATAAGACACTAGCTCCAATAGGCCTTGGGCTTTTCTGTCAACTCTTGACAAGTCCAAAGTTACCATTAATTATATTTAATACCACTATATAAATATAATTGCACTCTAGGCCTTATTAATAAATTATATCCCAAGACTTTATTGTGCATGCAACCCCTTCATAAAATATTCGTAGTAATACAAAGTCGTTAATGTAGACTGCCACTTTGTAGATTACTACATCTTAATCCTTGAGTACCCGGTTTAATCCTTTTAAGTTATTCACCATATATTTATGAAATCCAATTTCATAAATATATACTTTAGTCTTACTAAAGTGGTTAGGCCTAACTCTCTGAATAACAAACCCATTAAACTTATCTCAAGGGAATATTTTGTATCTCCGCTAAGAGACTATGAATTCCATCTTGAGAATATATGTTCCATCAACACTAAATGTGGCTGCCCAACATACTGAGGTTTTGACCGTTACTTTAGATCTCACTCCTGATATATCAAAGCAACCTACACTTCATGATTAGGTCCATTATTCTCTCAGGATTAAGAGTTCATGTAAATAGAAGTTGTGAGATTTATTATTCAATTGACAGTCGTTAGAAGAATAATAAATCTCACAGCGGTCCAATTCAATATGTCTTATCTCTTAAAATATATCAACATATCAAGTAGGAGTCTCCACTTCCATGATCAAGAA
The DNA here is from genome assembly GCA_030021035.2 of Notholithocarpus densiflorus. Lineage (NCBI taxonomy): Eukaryota > Viridiplantae > Streptophyta > Magnoliopsida > Fagales > Fagaceae > Notholithocarpus > Notholithocarpus densiflorus. The sequence goes on along the minus strand of JARYZH020000019.1, from coordinate 666,813 downwards.
AAATCATCTTAGTTAATATGTTATAGTCTTCGCAAATGAAATGCCAAATTTCATCACCGGCTACAAACTACAATTCTAAGTTTACAAAGAACTTGTGAATTATATCTTCTGTGACTAAATCACATAAATCACATACTATGCATCTCATGGACTATATGATAATGTCCGAATATTCATGTTACCATTATTTTAGATAATAATAAAACAATTTTATTAAACACAATATTAAGTCATACATAATGTCATACATAATATCATACATAGCATCATACAATAGGATTTAAGGGCACTAATCCTAACAATCTCCCACTTGCCCTAAAGACTATTGTGCACTAATCTAACTCTCATTCCTTCCAAATGTGACTCGAAAGTCCTTTAAGGCAAGGCTTTGGTAAATGGATCTGCTAGATTATTTGCACTTTCAATCTTTGCTACCACTACATCTCCGCGAGTAACAGTATCTAGAATGATGTGGTACTTCCTCTCAATGTGCTTTCCTTTCTTGTGATTCCTTGGATTGTGCAACTGCTCCGCTATTGTCACAAAACAATGTGATGGGAACTTGCTCCATTCTCATTACACCAAGGTTAGAAAGGAATTTCTTTAGCCAGACAGCTTCTTTTGCTGCTTCAAAAGCAGCAACATATTCCGCCTCCATGGTGAAGTCTGCAATACAAGATTGCTTAACACTCCTCCATGTAATGGCTCCACCTCCCAAGGTGAATACATATCCTGATGTGGACTTTCTAAAATCTAGATCCGATTGAAAATCTGAATCTGTATAGCCAATGGGAATCAAATCCTTACTACGGTAAACAAGCATATAATCTTTCGTTTTCCGTAGATACTTGAGAATATGCTTTACAGCTTGCCAATGTTTTGGTCCTGGATTTGATTGATATCGGTTGACCATGCCAGCTGAATAACAGATATCTAGTCGAGTACAAAGCATGGCATACATGAGACTTCCTACTGCAGAAGCATAAGGAACTTGTCTCATCATATCTACTTCCTTTTGTGTCTTAGGCCTTTGGTCGTCAAACAGAGGAACTCCATGTCTGAAAGGAAGCAATCATTTCTTGGAGTTTTGCATGCTAAACCATTCTAGAACCTTATCTATATATCTAGCTTGTGATAAGCCTAACATCTTATTCTTATGATCTCGCCAAAACTTGATCCCTAGAATAAAGTTAGCCTCACCTAAGTCCTTCATATCAAATTGGCTTGACAACCAAACCTTTACCGATGACATTACCCCTACATCATTTCCAATGAGTAGAATATCATCAACATAAAGCACTAGGAACATTACTACTTTATCTTGATGTCTTTTGTACACACATGGTTCATCAAGATTTTGTTCAAAACCAAATGACTTGATTGCTTGATCAAATCTAATGTTCCATGACCTAGATGCTTGCTTAAGTCCATAAATGGACCTTTTCAACTTGCATACCATATGCTCTTTGTTCTTTGCTATGAAACCTTCCGGTTGCATCATATAGATTTCTTCTTCAAGATTGCCATTGAGAAATGCAATCTTGACATCCATTTGCCAAATCTCATAATTATAATGAGCAGCAATGGATAAGAGAATTCTGATAGATTTAAGCATTGCTACTGGTGAAAAGGTTTCCTCATAATCAATACCTTCTTTTTGAGTATACCCTTTCACCACTAGCCTTGCTTTAAAGGTTTCAACCTTTCCATCTATCCCTCTCTTCCTCTTGTGAACCCATTTGCAACCAACAGGTTTAATGCCGTTAGACGCCTTTACAAGATCCCAAATATGATTGGAATACATTGAATCTAATTCAGATTTCATAGCTTGGGCCCAATGACGTGAATCTATATCATTTATTGCTTCATCATAAGTGTAAGGATCCGATTCAGCCTCTTATGAGATAGCTTCATAAGTTTCTCCCAAACCTATGAATCTTATAGGAGGTCGAACAATTCTCCCACTACGACGAGGCACCTGTGTACTAAACATCTCTTGAGTAATATTTTGTGGTGTATCTAATACAGTCACATCATCCCTAGTTTCATTCATTGGTTGTTCATTTACAGGTTCATTCATTTCAGCCAAAACAACTTCATTTCTAGGATTTAAGTTATTCATATAATCATCCTCCAAAAATTTGGCATGTGTGCTAACAAACACTTTGTTATCTTTATGATTATAGAATAAATAACCCTTTGTTTCCTTTAAATACCCTAAAAACATGCATACTTCGGTTTTAGCTTCCCACACTACTATGAACCGATAATGGAGGCCGTGAGATCCAACCCTTGTATCTCTCTTCCACTAGATGTTTTAAAATAAATGTTTTTAAATTTAAAACATGCATAATCTAATTACACATAGCCTTGCTCTTTATACATGTGAAAACACTTAGAAAAAATTATGAATTTCCTTATTTCGATCGATCGAATGTGCCCCTCGATCGGTTGAAAAAATTAAAAAATTCGAACTTGACCATCTGCCTTGTTCGATCGCTCGATCGCCTCTCGATCGATCCATAAAAGCAAATTCGATCGATCGACTAGCATTCGAATATCAATCGATTAAAAAAGACTGGTCACTGTTTCACTCGATCGATCGAAAGTGATTTTTGAACGATCGAAACTCGTGAAACTCGAATTTCCAGAAATTTTCTAAGGCAGTTTTCTACGGTTTTTCTTGAACAAACAAGCATCATATGAACATGATAGACAAAGATTGATATCAAAACTGAATTTCGTTGATGCTATAGCCTTAAAGTTCAATTTAACATACTTAAATTCAAATTTAAACAACATCATAACATCAATATTAGTTTTATTTAACATACTTAAATTCAAATTTAAACAACATCATAACATCAATATTAGTTTTTATCAAAACATAGTTTCAACAACCATGAAGAAAATTAAATGCATAATCTTCCAACAACATGAAACTATTTTCTCTAATTCCAAAACTCACAAAACATGTATAGATTCGAAATTGAAGACCGCTCTAATACCATTTGATGGAAATATGCATGTACATAGCGGAAAATTAACGGATCTACTTCATTCACAATTGATAACATGTACTATGTAAATTTCAGAATTTATGAACAAGAGAATGTACCTTGATGCGGTGAAATTCAAAAACAAAGTTGAAGAGTACTCGCGAATACTTTTAATCTTTACTCCAATTCCACTTGTGCCCATGATGTGTGGTCTTTCAATCAGTTTATATGAATTTGTTCAAGGGAGAATTCGAGAGTGTCTAACACTCACATACAAACCATTTCATGTTTCTTAAAATTCTGTATGTTTCTCTCCTTATAACTGATTATCTAATTGGGCTAGCCTTTTGGGCTTTTCCAATTGGGCTTTAGTATGTGGCTTAGTGTGGGACCAAAAGGGAACAAATAAGACACTAGCTCCAGTGGGCCTTGGGCTTTTCTGTCAACTCTTGACAAGTCCAAAGTTATCATTAATTATATTTAATACCACTATATAAATATAATTGCACTCTAGGCCTTATTAATAAATCATATCCTAAGACTTTATTGTGCATGCAACCCCTTCATAAAATATTCATAGTAATACAAAGTCGTTAATGTAGACTGCCATTTTGTAGATTACTAAATCTTAATCCTTGAGTACCCGATTTAATCCTTTTAAGTTATTCACCATATATTTATGAAATCCAATTTCATAAATATATACTTTAGTCTTACTAAAGTGGTTAGGCCTAACTCTCTGAATAACAAACCCATTAAACTTATCTCAAGAGAATATTTTGTATCTCCGCTAAGAGACTATGAATTCCATCTTGAGAATATATGTTCCATCAACACTAAATGTGGCTGCCCAGCATACTGAGGTTCTGACCGTTACTTTAGATCTCATTCCTGATATATCAAAGCAACCTACACTTCATGATCAGGTCCATTATTCTCTCAGGATTAAGAGTTCATGTAAATAGAAGTCATGAGATTTATTATTCAATTGACAGTCGTTAGAAGAATAATAAATCTCACAGCGGTCCAGTTCAATATATCTTAACTCTTAAAACATATCAACATATCAACTAGAAGTCTCCACTTCCATGATCAAGACAAATCATTTTAGTTAATATGTTATAGTCTTCGCAGATGAAATGCCCAATTTCATCACCGACTACGAACTACAATTCTGAGTTTACAAAGAACTTGTGAATTATATCTTCGGTGACTAAATCACATAAATCACATACTATGCATCTCATGGACTATATGATAATGTCGAATATTCATGTTACCATTATTTTAGATAATAATAAAACAACTTTATTAAACACAATATTAAGTCATACATAATGTCATACATAATATCATACATAGCATCATACAATAGGATTTAAGGGCATTAATCCTAACAAAAATCGTGCTGAAGCTTTATATAGGAAATCACGATTCTCGATGGATCAATAGGTGTCGAGAGGTGTCAAGATTTAATTTTTGACAGATGGAGCTGTCGAGGAGCTATCGAGAGGTGTCCACAGCAAAGTGGCCTCGATGGATCAAGAAGCTATCAAGCAGCTATCGAGGAGACAGAAACTTTCTTGATGGATCGAGAAGCTGTCAAGACAAATTCTCAAAAAATTCGATGGATCGAAATTAAGATAATAGCTATCAGGAAAGGAAGATCAAGAGGCTCGATAGATCGCCTAGCTATCGAGAGGTATCGAGAAGCTGTCGAGATTGCTCAAAAATAGTTTTTCAAAGAAGAGAAAAACACAGAGATGAATGCAATCAAGCATGCTACTCAACTAAAGATCCAAACAACATTTTAAGCTCTTAAAAACATCTCTCAACAAGAAAATGTCAAGCATTTAGATCCAAAACACACACACACAACAAGTCTAACCAATTTTATAATTTAAAAACAAGTCAAGACAGTTTAGTGAGCATACATTAACACATGTATTCCTTATGATGGCCAAATCACATTGTACCTGCATATGTATCAAAAGTAGCAAAAAATATTGCGTGTTGTGTGTGAAAAACATCACAAGATTGCATAAGTGTCTACATGTTATGACGATTTGAAATATGAGAAAATCACTTTGACTCACACACAATTATAACTGCTTGATGGGGACTATCACCTTTGACGTACATCCTATAACTCCTACTTCTCCTAGAAGACATGCTTGCAATCATATATAAATCATTTTGATTCTTTTTTGCTTTTATTGTTCTTTGCATATTTTCTTTTAAGCAAACCATGCATGGGCATATAAGAGAGAGAAAAGAAATACCCAATGATGTTAAGCTTTTGACATTGCACTTTTGCTATGCCGAAGCATACAAATGTCATTTCATGATTAGCGGGCAACAGTGGTGAAATGGTTATTTATGCCTTTCTATTAGGATTTTCTAGTCCTTCCTGTCAAAAAGAGTGATACGAGTGTTAAGTACAAGAGATTACTTAATCTTACTCATCACAAACACAAGTCACAAAGCTCACTTGCTTAGTTGAGCATAAAGATGCTCATCTAAGTTACAAAAGATACAAAGTTTAGAGAACTTTGTTTCAAAGGCCATCCAAGGTACAAAAGTACCAATGTACACAAAACACACTGTTTTTGTATTTTTTCTGATTTTTCAATTTTTTATTTATTTTTATGAAAAAAAAAAAAAACAAAATAAAGCAAAACTAAAAACAAACAAACAAAAACATGTTAAACAAAGCAAAGCAAAGCATAAAAATAGATTGACTCAAAACAAGAAAGCAAAACACATAAGTAATGCATATCAAAAAAAGAGAGAAAAGTGACTAAATCACTTAAAGCCTTTTTCCTTCCACACCTTGGAAGAACCTTTCTGTTTAGTAAAACCTTGATCCGACGGTGAGGGGGAAGAATTGAAACCGTTCAAGTTTGAAAGGAACATGAGGGCTTTGAGTAGATCTCCAAGAGGAGCAAGAGAGGATGGAATCTGATTCTGGTTTCCTGATGAGATTATACTGTTGCTCCGTTGAGTGGCTAACCACTTATAGCAATTAGGTCGAGTATGTCTAGTTGCTCCACAGTGATGACAGAGATGTTGCTTCTTCTGTTTAGACTTTTGAGTATTCCCCTTCTTAGCCCTAGGGTTTTTAGTCTATTTCTTATCAAGCTTAGGGGGTGCTCCTAAGATAGATTTACCCTTGTCTATGTTCTTACTAGCTAAAACAGTTTTCACATCATTGTTTTCAGATTCAACATTGTTAGCAGGTGAAACAAAAACAGTATTACTAGAAGAAGCAATACTAGGAGAAAAGAAATCATACCCTAAACCGGTTCGATCAGAAGTAGATTTCTGGAAGCTAAGCATCTTGTCAAGCTTTGCACTTGAATTCTTCTCCAATTGAGCTTTGACTTGGAACAGCTCTGCCTCAAGCTTCTTGGTCTTCTCAACCAAGAAATTGTTCTCAAATCTCAGTGCTCCAATAGTCTGATTAGCTTCATCAAACTTTGTGAAAAGCTCTTCTCGATCAAGTTCCACATCACTCAGTTTCATGGTGGCCAGCCTATATAGTTTCTCATGCTCCTCAGAAACCTTGTACAATTTTTCATAGGCTGTATGGATATCATCTTGATCATCCATTTTCTTGAACTTAGAATCCACCAAGTCGTCTTCATCATCTACTATTCTTGAACCCCTATCAGTAGGATCAACTGTAGCAGTGAAGGCATTCAAGATTCCCTCATCATCATTGTCATCTGAATCATTCTCAGTCTCGGTGTCACTCAAGGTAGTAGCAAGGGCCTTGCATTTCCCAATGGTCTTGAGAAACGTTGGGCACTCTTATTTCATGTGTCCAAAGCCTTGACATCCAAAACACTTAGGTCCGGAAGGAACAGTGTACTGACCACCTTCCTTAGCATCCTTCTTTCCTCTGTCTTAGTTCTTGAACTAAGACGAACTGGACTGCTTGCGGTCTTTATCAAATCCTCTTGTATTGGCATTCTTCATGAACTTTTTGAACTGCCTTGTGATATAGGATTTCATCTTAGAATCTTCATCATCAGAAGACTCATCAGTATCATTGCTTTTGGCCTTCAGTGCCATGCTCCTGCTCTTGCTTGATTTCCCGATCCTAGACAAACCCAATTCATAGGTCTGTAAGCTGCCAACTAGCTCTGTCAAAGGAATTTTGTCGATATCCTTTGATTCCTCAATTGTAGTGATCTCGGAATGAAATCTCTCAGGTAGATATCTGAGCACCTTTCTAACAATCTTGGGTTCAGGAATGGTTTCTCCAAGATTAAAGGCTGAGTTCACTATGTCCTTGAGCTTGGCATAGAACTCATCGAACGACTCATCCTCCTCCATCTTGATCTCTTCAAAGCTTGTAGTAAGCCTCTGAAGCTTCGAATCCTTGACAGCCTTGGTTCCTTCATAGGTTGTCTAGAGGATGGTCCATACTTCCTTGGCAGTTTCAGTAGAGGATATCTTCTTGAACTCCTCATTCGTGATCGCACTGAATAAAGCATTCAATGCCCTGCTATTGAAGTTAGTCGCCTTGATCTTAGCATCATCCCAATTGGCCGGCACTTCCTTTGGCTTGGTCTAGCCTATCTCCACAGCTTGCCACACTTTTTCATCTAATGACTGCAAAAAGGCTCTCATGCGTACTTTTTAGTATGCATAGTTAGTGCCATAAAATAAAGGAGGTATAATCAACGAGGGTCAATGGATCACATAGCAAATATTAACCCTAATCAGAGTGTGCTTGCTCTGATACCACTTGATAGGCCAAGAATGTATTGACCCCTTGTTATGAATTAACCAATTAATTAGCCAAGTTAATTAATTAATCCGATTAACTTGCAATACGCATGGTAGCACAAACAAATCACCAATTAAGTTAATATGCAGTGGAAAATAAAGTTGACACGGTGATTTGTTTACGAATGGGAAAAACCTCCAAGGCAAAAACCCCACCGGGTGATTTTAAGGTCACCACTCCCGAGAATCCACTATTATCACAACAAGCAGTTACAAGTAAATGAATCCCAGTACCTTATACGAACTTACAGTTGAACCCTTACCCCAATACCCAATTGGATTTGTTCTGTATGACAATCTCTCCTTTTCAATGCATGGCTCCCAGTACGTGACTTACCAATCGATGCATGGATCCAAGTACGTGACTAACCACCAACTTGAGAAGGATGTTGGCTGCAAAGTTCTTCAATTCATCAACACGATGAATATCATGAAGCTCCTTGGTTACAAAACCCTACGGCGTACAAATGCAACAGCTTCTTCAAGAGAAAGATGAACTAGGGCAAAAATGTCTTCGGTCACAATTTTCTTGAACAAAACCTTTGCATCAAGTTTCATCTACTTGCATCAGCTGTGACGGCTCTAAAAATAATCCTTATATATGTTTAGGGTTGTGAGAAAAGAAAGCCTAAACATGTATACACGGATATGTGTGAAATCATATCTGAAAAACTGATTTTTGTATATCTTGATAGATAGGTTATCTATCGAGCAGCTGTTGAGCATCGGGCTGAAGATCCCTTTTAAACCTCGATAGATGCTATCTGTCGAGCTTTAAAATCTAGCATTTCTTCACTTGATTCTTGGATAGATTTGCATGGCTTTAACACTTGGACTTGGACTCTTGTTCCTTGAAGTATTAAACACATCCTAGATCTACCCAATTACAAGTGCGTTTTGTCAAAGGATTAGCCAATTCTAAATGACATATGTTCTTAACATGATTCACATATGTCCTAACAATTGTCATTTCTAAATCTTGTACACTGTCATCTTGCAAACTGCTTTTTTCTGAATTTTTTACACTATCATTTTAGTGCTTGGCCATGGAGTACGATCTCATTGCTAGAGGGGTTGAGGTGGATTTGAGGAGGATCACCTTGCTTTGGGCTCACTTGGATAGGCTCTTTCCTGAGGATGTAAGTTAGAAACATATTTCTTTCACTATTTTCATGCTCTTTAAGGTTCTCTTTCTAACCCCATGTATTGTCACATATCATGTGGAGTCCTTGGGCCAGAGTTGCCCCTATAGCGGATATGGGCTTAGAGGCAGCTGCTATTGTTGTTTCTAGTCTTTCTCAGCCCCTTGAGGGTAGTGGATTGAGGGTGATTTATTTGGCAGAGAGGGTGTCTTGCTAGCTGGTGGGAGAGGACGCGTCTCAGGTTCTCATGGACCCTCTAGTGTTCATGCTTGCTCCTCGTTCCATGACGGATGCAGAGTATGACCTGTGGAGGCCAGGCATCCCCTTTACCAATTAGGTGATGGATGAGCTAGATTATGACGAGTTTAGTGGGACTCGCCTCATGCCTTCCCTCATCTCTCCGATATGTGTTCTTACTCTCACTTCCTTTAATCAGTCATCATCTGCATTCTTGTACATTAATAACACTCAAATGAAACACTTGTGGCAGGATGGCCCTACTGCTGGTGCTATTATTGATCCTTGTCATTTACCCTGGTCGGTCTATGCCTACGGCCCTAATGGCTTTGCTTGGGAGCGTCTTGTTAGGCGCAATACAAATGTCACGGGTTACCCTTTCCCTAAAGGCACACAAGCGGTGAGTTCTCTTCCATTCTTGTTCCTTTTCCTTTCTGTTCTTGCATTTGAATACTTTTTCTAACAACTTTTCCTTCCAAATTCAGCCTACTGTTTAGGAGCATGAGGAGCTTGTTTTGCTTACTGGAAACCTCAAGCTGGAGTTGACTGAGTATTCTCGGTAGCTATATGGAGGTGGGAATGAGGATGATGATGATGATGATGATGATAATGATGATGATGGTGGTGGTGGTGGTGGTGGTGATAGTGCAGGAGTTTCAGAGTCAACTCCGAGCCATCAGCAGAGGAAGAGGCGCTTCCAGTGATCCTGCAGACAGATAAACTCAGATATAGATACAAACACAACATTGCATAGCATACTTTTTCTTTTTGTTGCTTTTATTGTTTTTCTCTTCTTAGCATACATGCTTGCACTTACATTCGGTTTGAGACATTGGGTTGTATTTTAAGTACACCGTTTACATTTATGCTTTTATTTGGGATATGTACTTAAATTACAAACTTGTGGGAACTTTATGCCATTATGTTGTTCTTGGAAACTCTATACTTGAATTGTGCCTTGAGTAGTCTCTTTAGTCTCTCCCTTGTACGTTCCCATATTACTAAGTTAAAATGAATGAATTTTTTTCAATCCCTAATTTTTGCCTAGGTCTTCAACCTAGCGGGATTCCTCTAACTTTTGCATGGATCTCCTTTCAGTTTTCAATCCATCGAGTCTCCTTATATCGACTTTGAACTCATTTTCATTTTTTTATTATTTTTTTCTCTCTCTTTTTTCCTTTTCCTTTCTCTCACATCTTCCCTCCTTCTCTCTTTCCTCTTTTTCAAACATGGCCATATGGGAGGCTCCAATTGCTTCATCCAACTTTAGGATATAAGAAATGACTTAGGGCTATCATGAAGTGGGTTCACATAGCTGAGAAAGCTTATAAAATTTCCAATCAAAGAAAGAAAGACTGACCGACCACCTTGAAATGCCCCAAATTTTACTTTTCTGCACTTTATGACCCTCATGTTTTTTCTTATGAATTTAATAAAGGATTGGAGTGTTCCACATCCCCCACAGAAACAATTTATCATCTTCTAATTTAAGTGATGAGAGAACCACCCATTTATTACCTATGCTTATTGTCATCATTTTTCATTTTTTTTTTCTATTTTCCTTTTCTTTTCCTTTTTCCATGCCATGTAATTTTTGCCCATGACATCCTTTGAGGAATTTCTGCAATGCCCATGGTCTTTGCCTCTATCTTTTGCCTAGATCTCCTTTACGGGTTTTCAACCTAGCGGGGTCCTTTTACCTTAACTTTTGCCTAAGCTGCCCTTTCGGGTTTTCAACCTAGCAGGCTTTCTCCATTTTTTTCAAATGTGGTATCTTCAGAGTCTATCCATGTTGATTGGGTGAAGCATCTCTTCCCCATCCAAATCTGTGATCTTAGTAGCACCTCCTAACATGATCTTCTTGATAATAAAAGGGCCAAACCACTTTGGCTTCATCTTTCCTCTCGGATGAAAAAATTTCATCTCTAAGCACTTTTAGAACCAAGTCCCCTTCCTTAAGGTTTCTAGGTCTCACCTTTTTGTTAAATGCTCTAGCAATCCTCTTTTGGTATCTTTGTTCATGGTATTGTAGCCTAGCTCTCTTCTCATCTATCAAAGCCAATTGTTCATATCTTTTGTTTCACACAATCTTCTTCTAGGACCTTGGTTTTTGTTAGTACCCTCAAAGATTTTATCTCCACCTCAATGGGAAGTACCGCTTCACTAACATAGACCAAAGAGTAGGGGGTTGCCCCAGTTGATGCACGGATAGAAGTTCTGTAACTCCATAAGGCAAATGGGAGCTTCTTGGCCCAATCCTCGTATGTCACTACCATCTTGGCTAAGATGTTCTTGATGTTCTTATTGGTTGCTTCTATAGCCCCATTGGTCTGTGGTCAATATGGTGAAGACTTGTGATGCTCAATGTTGTACAGTTCCATGATCTTTCTAACCTTTCCCTCAAAGTGCAAACCATTATCGGAGATGATCTCTTGGGATACCCCATATCAACAAATGAAGTTATTCTCTATGAATTGAGCCACATGATTGGCTTTGGACACTAGGATGTATTCATGTCTATTTGAGGCCTTAGGAGATATCCATCTGATCACATCTATGCCCCAGACTAAGAAGGGCCATGGAAAGGTCATGTTGTATAGCTCATTAGGTGGCACATGATTCAAATTTGATTGTGTTTGGCAATCGTGGCAACTATTCACAAAGTCTACACAATCGGTCTCCATCGCATTCCAATAATACCTTATCTTTAAGATCTTCTTGGCTAACATTCTCCCATTCATATGAGGACCACAAATCCCTTGATGAATTTCTTCCATAACTTTCTCGGCTTCTTAATCTTTAGACAATGAAGATGTATACCATCATAGGATCTCTTATAGAGCTAACCTCTACACAAGATGTATTACATTACCGTCATCCTAATCGAACGACGCTCTCTCTTGTCGGTACCGTCCGGATATACCCTCAACTCCAAGAATTTCATGATGTCATAATACCAAGGAACCTCTTCCTTGTCTATAACCAAGACTGAAGCTTCGGCCTTCTCTTTGTGTACCATCCCATAACTTTGTTCAATATCTAAGGGTCGTGTCCACACTCCTTCGGGTATTTCAACCATGGAAGCTAAGGTAGCCAAGGCATCTACAAACTGATTATGAGCTCTAGGGATGATCATGTACTCAATTCTGTCGAACGTTTTGATCAAATCCTCTAGATACTGCTGATAAGGTTTTTAGTGCTCTTCCTTCAATTTCCACAACCTTTGTGCTTGAGCTATTACCAAAGTCAAATCTCCAAAGACCTCGGCCTCTTTCACCCCCAATTCTCAAAGAGCTTCCATTCTGGCGATACAAGCCTTATATTCTGCCATGTTATTGGTTGCCTCAAAGTACAACTTAACTGCTAAGGGTATGTGAGATCCTTCAGGAGTGATCAAGAGTACTCCTATCCCATTTCTACATTGGTTCACGGCTCCATCGAAATACATCTTCCATGCCTCTAGCTCAATATCCAAAATATCCTCATCTAGAAAGTCTTCTCTACCATCCTCTCCTTCCACGGGGTTCTTGGCACAAAAGTTTGATATGATACTTCTTTTGATAGTTTTCCTTTCCATATACTTCAAATCGAATTATGCTAGTAGGATCAACCATTTTGACAGTCTTACACTCAAAGCGGGCTTCTCAAACAAGTACTCTAATGGATCCATCCAAGCTACTACCTATATCTAGAAAGGTAGGATGATTTGTCTCAACTTCTGTACATCCCATACAAGAGAAAAGCACTATTTTTCTTTGGGTGTGTATCTAGTCTCATAATCATGGAACCTCTTACTCAAATAGTATACGGCTCTTTCATTCTTATCATCGTATTCTTGTGCAAGCATACATCCAACCGCATCTTCTATGATAGAGAGATAGAGGAGTAGTGGTTTTCCATGCATCGGGGATACCAAGATAGGTGGATGGAGGAAGTACTCCTTAATGAGCTCAAAAGCTTTCTGACATTCACCATTCCATTCATGAGTTTCATTCTTTCTTAGGAGTTTGAAGATGGGCTCATAAGTGAAAGTGAGTTTGGCAATGAATCGGCTAATGTATTGTAATCAGCCTAAAAATCCCCTTATCTCCTTCTCACTTTTGGGTGGAGGTATTTCTAATATAGCTTTGATCTTTGATGGGTCAACTATCCCTCTATCACTTTCCAAAAAGCCTAACAACTTTCCTGCGGTTACTCCAAATATGCATTTTTGCGGGTTCAATCTTAGCCTATACTCCTTGATCCTCTCGAAGAACTTCCTCAAGTTAACGATATGACCCTCTCTTTCTCCTTGGATTTCAAAATCATATCATCGACATACACTTCTACCTCATTGTCCATCATATCATCTAACAAGGCTGTGACCATTCTTTGGTAAGTCATACCCGCATTCTTGAGCCCGAATGGCATCACGGTGTAACAATAGATTCCTCATTCTGTGGTGAAGGTAGTGTTGGTTATATCCCTAGGAGCCATCTTGATTTGGTTATATCCGAGAAACCATCCATGAAAGACATCAAGGCACTACCGACGGTATTATCCACTAAGACATCTATGTGAGGAAGGGGGAAGTCATCCTTAGGGCAAGCTTTGTTCAAATCCCTAAAATCCACACACATCCTTACCATCCTATCTTTATTGGGTACAGGCACAACATTGGCTGTCCATTCGGTTTGGTGTACGGGTTTGATGAACCCTACCTTCAATTGCTTGGTGACCACTTCTTTGATCTTTAGAACCCATTCAGTTCTCATACTTCTCAATTTTCGCTTGACGGTTACCATTTGAGCTTGAGTGTCAATGTGATGTTGAGCTATTTCGAGATCAATACCTGGCATATCTTCATAGGACCATGCAAATACCTCTTAAAATTCTGTGAGCAATTCTTTGATATCTTTTCTTTCTTTTTCATTTAGGGTTAAGCCAATTTTAATTAAATATGGATTCTCATCATTGCCTAAATTAAAAGTTTCAAAATTTGGTTCCATAGGTTCAATTTTCTTTTCCAATTGTTTATTAATTTCAATTTCAAATTCTTTTGAATCATTTAAGTGTAGAATTTCAATATTATGGGACACGTCAAAATTAGGCAAATCAAAATTCATCTTATTAAAAATGTTGAAAAGTACATAGGGACTTGCATTACACATTTTCTTCCCTCACATTTTCAAAAAACCCAACCCAAGTACAATTATTAAGTTGCCCTACAACAGGCATGATGAAGGCAAAAGGATCACTTGGTTCCTCATTGGTGATGGCGAACACGTCCCCCAAAATCTTCAACATAGTCTCCATTGCTTCTGCATCCATGTAATCCATCCAGATGACTTCTTCTTGAACTTCCTTGATCACCACTGTGGGCTTCTCCTTGAAGGTGAGCTTCTCATTGAATAATATCTCCCAACCTGAATACACCTTTCCATCCTTACCTACCCAAAGTTCGGGAAAGCCATAATAAGGAAAGTCTCCCCCTTCCTTTACAAAGTTTCCATTAAGGGTACCAAGGTTCTTCTTGATTCTGTCACAGCCTTTAAAGAATCCCAAACCTTCCTTGGTAATTTGAGTCTTGAAATTAGGGAATTCAACCACCCCTTTTCCTTCTTATCCAAGGCCCATACCAGGCATATACCTTATGTTCCTCATCATTGCAATCACCTCATGGCTATAATATGGGACCAAATTTGAGGTATACCTTTCATCCTTCAATCTATAATCAGCCATGTTCACAAACTCAAATCCACTCATTTGGAGCTCACCTTCTCCTTCCTCAAGTCCACAAATCAGTGCTAGGATTTCACCATCACCGAGCATTATAGTAATTCCTCCCTTCCATGAGATCTTCATCTTTTAGTGTAGAGAAGAGGGAATAGCCCCAATAGGATGAAGCCATGCCCTTCCTAAGAAAAGATTATAGTTAGGAGTAATATCTATGACATGGAATTCCACAATTGTCTCTATTGGGCCAATCTTGCAAGGGGCCTTGAAAATGCCCATAACCTTCCTTGAAGTGTTGTCATATGCCCTAACGGTCAAAGGAGAGGGTATGATTATTTCCACATCTAATCCAATGGTGAGGGTGGTCCTAAAAGGACATACATTCAATGCGGATCTATTATCAATTAACACCATAGGGACCTTGGTGCCCATGCATTTGACGGTGATTTGTAGAGGTTTAGTGTGAGTGGCTCATTCGGGAGGAAGTTCTTCATTGGAAAAGGCAAGAAAAGGATGAGATGGGGCCTCAACTCCTATAAGAGATAGTACTTCCTATAGTGTAGTTTTTATAGGAAACTATTTCCCATTCAAAGCATCCAAGAGAGCACTACGATGCTTATGAGAAGCCACAAGCAAGCCTCATACTGATACATGAGCTTGAGTTTTCTTCAATTGAGTCAATACTTGATCTTCTTCCTCTTTCTTTTTAGGGTTCGTGGGTTTGGACCCTTCTCCTATGTCTCAACTGGGATGATCCTTCTCCAAAAAGGATGGTTTATAGTATTTCACACTCCTAGTAATATTGGCGATATTGTCCTCTATGACTCATTTCTTTAGCTTGGTCATTCCTTTGGGGAGTATTCCCCACACAGCCACCACATTCTTCAAAACCTCATCTTTTTCATCCCATATTCCTTGGACTTCTACGGTATTAACTTCCACAGTCTCTATCAACTTTGAACAATCCTATTCAATCTCATCAATTTGCACTTAATTCTGATATGGAGGAGGAGCTCTATGATAATCAGGCAAAGGCTTCTTCCTAATGCTAGGCTTGGTGATGATATTGGGATTTGGGAGGGTTCCATTGTCTATGAGGTCTTGTATCTCGTGTTTGAGGTAGAAGCAATTGTCAGTTTTATGGCCGAATTTCTAATGAAAGTGACAATACTCATTGAGGTTCCAAGTAAGAGGGATGGGATTAGGCATAGGTGTGGGATCTAAGGGCTTGATGAATCCTTTGGAAGATAAGTTCTCATATGCTAGCGCAAGGATCATTCCTAGGTTGAAAAATTCTCGGCCAGCCTTCTTTGTGAAGTTTGGGTAGGCTAGGGTTGGTTCAGGTATGATGGCAGTTACATTCACGAGATTGGGAGCTTTATAGGTAGTTGCTCCTCCTCCATATGTCTTCTTGATTGGAGGTTTGCTCTTACCTTTCTCCAATTATCCATTGTTTATGGCATCCTCTATCCTAGTTCCACAATCACACAACTTTCCAAAAGAACTAATAGGCGATGACAATCATGTTGATTTGATTTTTCTCATTTGGCCTATTAACCATCCTAGATGCCTTTCCCTTTCAACTTGTCATGTATTCGGAAAATGTTTCCCCTACCCCTTGGTTAGTGGTCTCCAAATATCTTAAGGTTAAATCAATCATGGTATTGAAGATGAATTGATCCATAAACAACTCCACTAGCTCATTCCATACCTTAGTCTTGCTAGGATCCAAACTATAGTACCATCTTAATACACCTCCCGTGAATGAGAGAGGAAATGCATGCAAATTTTGCTTCTCATCCAATCCCTTCATTTTAGCAATACTTAGATACCTCCTAACATGTTACTTTGGGTCTCCAGTTCCATCAAATTTTTCCGCATCAGAAATCTTGAACTTTGGAGGTAGTGCAATGGGAGTTTTGGAGCTTATGCCCCCCATGTTATAGAGACAATCATCCATCCCTTGGTCCTTGTGGAAGGTTAGTTGCATTTTCTTTATGTTCTCTCTTATGGCTATGGTTTCCACCATGAGTTTCTCAAATTGTTTGTTCCTTTCATAATCAGCTTTGTCCTTTTTAGCCCAATCTTCTCCTCCTTCCTCATTGAGAACCTCTACACGTGGGGGCTTCTTCAACTTGGCCTCTTCTAGCTTATTGAGGCGACTCCCCATCTTTTTGAGAGCATCACTTTGTTCTTCCATTGCCTTGAATATCTTTTGTTCAATTTCATCACTAATTGGAGCAGCCATTATTGCTTGAGAAGGCTCCCCTACTTGGAACTCTTCTTCTTGATGTGTGTCATCAATCTTGACCAAACACCTTCCGTTCTCTTCTCAAATCCAAATTGGAGTGGGGACGTGTTTTCTTGACTTTGGTGGTGCAATGGAGCCTGAAAAGAAGTCTCATTTTTATTAAGTTCATGTCCTAATTAAAAGGTTTCTTTTGTTTTTTTAGATATTCTTAGAAAAATCTTTAAGTCTAAGGGTATGGTCCATTTACAACAATACTCTCATCTTACTTTCATGGGCTTTCATTAGAATATACTTGGAGATTTTCAACCTTTTGTCTCAAACATGGGCTTACAACATACTCATCACCTTTGGGCTCTTCTCTTTTCATTTCATTATCATCATTTCTTTTAAAGTGGCCCATTAGCTAGAATATATTGTAGTCTTCCTCTCAAGGTCCATGAAGTTCTCATCATTTTAGGCCTAGGCATACAACAAAAAGGCCTAAAATTAGGGAAGTTCATATTGACTTTGTAGGATTTGGATGATAAGTCCATAGCATACTTGTTATCTTAGGCCTAAAATCTTCTTTTTCAAAAGGGCTTTTTGATTTGGGCTTATGATAGCAATTAGGCTATGGTCTTATGAAGTTGTCAAGTTAAAACATACCCTTTAGATTTAGGGACAAGCCTCTTACATGTGAGAACTTCTTTTCTTTTGTCCCATTTGTCTTAGGGTATGCCATAAATTTAGGGTCATCCTTTCATTTTTTACATCTTTTATTTGTCCATTAGAATTAGGTGATCACAAAATATGGTTGAACAAACAAGAAATATATAAAGGGTATCCTTTTTTAATAGGATCTAGGATCTCTCTAAGTGTTGGTAAGCTCTTTAAGGCTAAAGAGATAGATAAGTAGGTCACTCACAACTAGGTGGGCCATGATTCCAACTGAGGGTCTAAGTGGACCTTTGTGGATAGGTGGCAAACCGTTAACGTACTCAAAGCCCTCATAGGCAATGGCACACATTGTGAGTTGGTGGGATGAACTTTGAAAGATTTTGGCCGGAATAGAGCCTTCCATCTTCCCACTCATCACCAACTGAGGTTAAGGGACAAAAAAACCATGTGATGTGTGTGCAAACAAATATTGAATAAGCCTTTATTAAGGTTAAGACATAAGACACATAGGAATTAAACTTACAATCCCCAGCGGAGTCGCCATTGTGGACGCAAGGGGTTGCTTTTAGGAGCCGTGACCTAGTTTTTGCAATGACCTAGGAACCATATATATAGCGTCCTTTCGAGGAAGGACCTTTAAATCTTACTACCAGAGATATGGGTTCGGAGTTAATGTACGGTCTTGGAAGGGTGTTAGGCACCCTAAATTGCCCAACCCTAAGGTTGGCTTCCCATCATTGTGTCTTATGTCTTAACCCTTTTAAAGGCACACTCAATGCTTGTATCTAACTCCCACACACACTAATCATGCATCTAACAATCAACATGGCATCAAACATCCCTAACCATACATCTATCATGCTCACAAAAAAAGCCTACCATACATCTAATCAAACAACCTATCATTCATCTAGCATATTTCATCACGTCATCCTAACATTCATCTAATCATGGCATAACATATCATCTTAAAAAAAGTAGCACATGTACCATCAAATCGAAGCAAGGATATAGGTAGCAAGCATATCATGTCATCATTAAGAGCATTGTATATATATATTTCATCAAAGAAGGATAAAGCTCATAAATAAATATATGCATGTACATATGAATGCATGACTTACCTTTACTTACCTTGCAGCAACTCAGCAACTATGACATTATGAATGAGCATATGAATGCATGATCTGTTGGAAAAATACATGTTTGTATCGCATACAAAACATACGCAGCGGAAAAATTAACGGATCTACTTCATTCGCAATTGATAACATGTACTATGTAAGTTTCAGAATTTGAGAACAAGAATGTGTACCTTGGTGTGGTGAAATTCAAAACCGAAGATCAGAAGTTCTTGGGAAGACTTTTAATCTTCACTCCAATTCTACTTAATGCCCAAGATGTGTGGTCTCTCAATCAGTTTCCAATGAGAGAATAATGAGTGTCCAACACTCATATACAAACCATTTCATTCCTTATGAGAAGTCTCATGAAAAGACTTAATGAAAAGTCTCATGAAAAAGCCTTAATAAAATTCTGTATGTTTCTCTCCTTATATACAAGTGATTATCTAATTGGGCTAACCTTTTGGGCCATTCCAATTGGGCTCTAGTATGTGGCTTGCAGTGGGACCAATAAGACACTAGCTCCAATGAGCCTTGGGCTTTTCTGTCAACTCTTGACAAGTCCAAAGTTACCATTAACTATATTTAATACCACTATATAAATATAGTTGCACTCTAGGCCTTATCTATAAATTATATCCTAAGACTTTATTGTACATGCAATCCCTTCATTAAAATATTCGTTGTAATACAAAGTCATGAAATAGACTACCACTTTAAAGATTACTACATTTTAATCCTTGAGTACCCGGTTTAATCCTTTATGTTATTCAATATATATTTATGAAATCCAATTTCATAAATATATATACTTTAGTAACTCCTTACTAAAGTGGTTGGGCCCAACACTCAAAATAACCAAACCCATTAAACTTATTTCAAAAGAATATTTTATATCTCCGTTAAGAGACTATGAATTCCATCTTAAGAATATATGTTACATCAACATTAAATGCAACTGCCCAACATACTGATGTTTTAATCGTGACTCATAGATCTCACTCCTGATATATCAAAGCAACCTACATCTCATGATCAGGTCCATTATTCTCTCAAGATTTAGAGTTCATGCAAATATAAGTCGTGAGATTTATTATTCATTTGACAGTTTTTAGGAGAATAATAAATCTCACAGCGGTCCAGTTCAATATATCTTAGCTCTTAAAACATATCAACACATCAACTAGAAGTCTCCACTTCCATGATCAAGACAAATCATTTTAGTTGATATGTTGTAGTTTTCACAGATGAAATGCCCAATTTCATCACCGACTACGAACTAAAATTCTGAGTTTACAAAGAACTTGTGATTTATATCTTCTATGACTTTTCACATAAATCACATACTATGCATCTCATGGACTAAGATAATGTCCCATTAGTTCATTTATAGATAGTCTCATATAATTAAACAATTTAATTATTTATGACATGTCAATAAATTGGATTTCAGGGCATAAATCCCAACAATCTCCCACTTGCCCTCAAAGACAATTTATCATATATCTGGCACTTATCTCCATTTAGAGTATTTCATAGTTACTTTAAGGCAAGGTTTGGAAACAAGTTACAGCCAGATTTATTATTGCATAAATTATCTTTGCTACTATTACATCTTACGTACTCATATCTCTCTAATGAGATAAAACTTACGCTTAATGTGTATCTTCACCACCTAGGATGAACACATACCTTGAAGTCCAACTTCATGAATCACACGTGTATCTTCACCACCTAGGATGAACACATATCTTGAAGTCCAACTTCATACGTGTATCTTCACCACCTAGGATGAACACATATCTTGAAGTCCAACTTCATGAATCACAATCAAACTATAGGTCAGTATTTGTACATCCAGTAATTATCAAAACTTCACTTTTGTGGACAAGCATATAATCCCTCATTCTCCTAAGATATTTGAGTATATGCTTTACTCTCACTAAATTAAGTGATCTTTGATTCAATTGATATTTGCTTACTATGCCCACCGCAAAATAGATATTTAGCCTAGTATATAGAAAAGCATAAAGACTTCCTTATAGACATGATATTAGGAACCGTCTTTATATGCTCTTCCTTTTATATGTCTAAGGACCATAATCCTTTATAAAGGAACTTCAAACTTAAAAGGAAAGAAATCCTTTCTTGAAGTATTATATGCGATACTTGGCTAGAATCTAATCTATTTAAGCAGTTTGAGATAGACTCAACATCCTAGTTTCTGAATTTTAACAAAGTTTAATTCTTAGGATGTGACTAGTCTTTCCCAAGTACTTTATATCAAACTGGACTAGACAACAAAAACTCTATTTATGACAATAACTCTACATCATTCTAAATGATTAGAATGTCATCAACATACATTAAGAGATTTATTATTCTATATAGCTTTTACACACATAAGGTCTTTTAATACTTGATCAAAATTAAACAATTTGATTTCTTGATCAAAGATGATATTTTATGATTCATATGCTTGCTTTAGTCCATAAATGGAATTTAAGCAACTTACATACTAATCACTATTGGTTCTTCGCTATGTACAAGTCTAGATACATCATTTAGATGTCTTCCTCAAGATTGTTACTAAAAGAAGCTTTCTTGATATCCATTGCAATATTTAATCCAAATGAAATATAATGGATAAGAGAATCTAGCTAGAGTCAAATTTGACTATTAGTGAAAAAATCTTTTCATAATCGAACCATTTCTTTCTGAATAAATTTTTTCACCACTAGTCTTGACTTTGAAGGTTTGCACCTTCAAATATATCAATCTCATTTCCTTGTAGACCTATTTGAGAACAATAGGCTCAGTGCCAATAGGCGCCTCTACAAGTTCTAGACTTTAAATAGAATCTAATTCTATTCACATAACCTTGATCCAATAATTCATATTCATATCATCTGTAAAGTTGTGATTTCCAAATATGTATTTTGTTGGCTTTTATTAAGTTCCAAATTTGATTGTAAATTTATTCAATCTTATGTACCCTGTATTTGTTATGGGAATTTATTGTAAGGGTTGTGTGATAGTGAGAGAGAGTGTGAAGACTCAAGCAATTGAAGCAAAGAAGGTTTTCGTGGGTATCTCGCGACTAAGCTTCCCACGAGAGGATGCATGTGCCCTGCACATGATTGGAATGCGAAGAGTCAGTATAGATGGAGACAGTTGTGTCTCGCGAGTATCCCGCGGGTAAGGCCTTCCCGCGAGACACCTGCGAGACATTCTGTTATGCCAGACTGTACTATCTGATACACACTTTCTGCACCCACACTATATATACCCTCATTACCCACAAATGATAAGGAGAGCCTCTGAGAGAAAGCCCTAGTTAAAACACTTGAGAGTTAGAAATTGTTATACCAACAATTCTCTACACATTTGTTTGTGGAAT
This sequence comes from Notholithocarpus densiflorus, assembly GCA_030021035.2. Taxonomy (NCBI): domain Eukaryota; kingdom Viridiplantae; phylum Streptophyta; class Magnoliopsida; order Fagales; family Fagaceae; genus Notholithocarpus; species Notholithocarpus densiflorus. The sequence goes on along the minus strand of JARYZH020000019.1, from coordinate 644,491 downwards.
TTCCTCATCTCCTACCTCTCCATTTCTATACCATTGAGAGGTTGATAGCCCAAACACTTACCACACCCTTTGAGAGTGTCAAGTGAAGTTTTGGTGCTGCTGGGAAGCATTGGAAGAAACCTAGAATGGCAGATGCAACATGGAGCTTGTTGCGGGATCTGGAGAGCTAGATAAGACACGGTTCCAAGAAGCCTTGTTGGAGTAGGAGCTTGGAGGGCTTAGGTACATCAGGTAGATTAGGCTTGGAGGGTCTCTTGCTAACCCATGTATCCCAACTGATTGTCTAGTGGATCGATTATCGCTTGGAGGGCAACGGAGAGATTTTACGCCGAGTACTTCAGTTTCCTCTTTGATAACACGTCTCGGTGTTATTTGTGTTTGCATCTTTCTTCCCTACTCTTGTTCATTTCATTTTTACTGCTGTGTTGCTTTAAATATGGATTAGAGTAGTTGTCTTGCTTATACACTTGTGTTTACACTATTCCGCACTTAGTATTAAGTTAGTGTAAAATCAACCAAGCCGTAACTTTAATTTGGGGTTCTAAATAGCTCTTGTGTTTTCAACACATTTTCGAGCTTTCATCATCTATTGCCTCTACGTAGGACCGATGATCAAATTTATATCCTTGTGGAATGACTTCAAAAATTTATCCTAAAAGTATGAATTTACAATCCTCCCACTATGATATTGTACCGGTGTACTAGCTATATATATATATATATATATATATATAGAATAATACCTTGTGGTGTATCTAATACAACCATCTCATTTCTAAATGTATTTTATAGTTGTCTCACAACAAATTCTGACATTTTTCTTCTAGAACAATTCTTTAAGATTATTCACATAGTCATCATCAAGAATTTTGTATTTGTACTTTACAAACATCTTGTAAGAACTTTGTATTTGTACTTTACAAACATCTTGCCTTCTTTATGACTACCAAAACAATCTTCTGTAATTCCTTTTGGATACCCATCATAAACACACATTTTTCTTCTTTCTGATTTCAATATGTCAGACTTCCTTTCTAGCACAAGTGCTGGACATCTCCAAAAATGTAAGTATCGTATACTAGGTTTTCACCCAATCCACCATTTTACAAATGTCATAGGAACAAACTTTTGAAATCAAATTTAGAAAATGTGTAGTAATACATAGAGTATATCTCCAAAAGAAATAAGCAAATGGAAATACTTATCATGTACTTTACTATTTCTAAAAGAGTCTTATTCCTCTTTCATGTATGCACTAACTTAAAGAAGTCATTGAGACTACATTCCTTTATAATAAAGGAGTCCTAGACCATATTATCCTCTAAATAGAATTCATAGATTGGGAATATAACAAAATAATGGTTCTAAAAGCCCATCTTTCACCAATCTTGAATATCATTTAGATTAATAAGATCTAATCTTTAAGTGCCAAAACATATAATACCAAAGGATGAAAACTTTCTCTTTAAAAGGTAAAACATGTAAATCTCCATCTAGAAAACAATCATAGACAATGCTTAGTTTAACCAAACCAGAAACACTTTCCTTTGGTTATACTTTTGAGTCTAATTTCCTTTTGGCAACTACTAGGGAAACTTTCTTGCCCAACTGTTTGGTATTATAATTTTTCTTCTTATCACCCTTACCTTTCGGTTTAGGCTAAGAATTCAAATTAAATCATATTGATCCTAGCCTTAGCTTTTAGCATGTCTTCTGTTGCGTAGAACTCACTCATCGATTCAGATAATATAAAAAGAATTTACTTATTTTCAAAAACAATCTGAATTGATCAAATGATTCTAACAAGGACTTGTGGATCATATCCATATGAGATTAACATTTAATCTCTACATCCAAGAATTCCAATTCATTTTAAAATAAAAATATTTTCATAAAATGATGTGGAAATGGAATTCCTTAAGCTTTTCTTGGCACTCAAAATGACTTATACCAAACATCTCATCTAGACTTAATATAAAGTCTAAGTCTAGTACTAACTCTTGCATCTCATGCTGTAGCACAATTGAGAAAGAAGCCAATGTAACATATTAGCATTTCAATGGAGACTATGATCATATCATAAGCTATCTTCTATCAATGCATCATGCATAGGAAATTATGACAATGCTAAATCGAAACATATTTATGTACTTCAGCTCCATTAAGCACCATGTCCAAAATTATTTCTTAGTTAATGTGATTCATTTAAAATAGTAGCTAGAGAACAAAATTAATGACAACTTTATTTTGAGACTGTGAACGTAATTACAAGGACATTATATTTTGCATCCATAACCATATAATATGAAACCCAAAAACCATACTATACTAGGTGCAACGACAACCTAATCCCGCAATCAATATTCCTCAGAAGCGAGGTCATACCAATCACTATGATCAGGCGAGAATTCTTCTCATTATTATTGCTATCATGGTAACTCTTACCAAACAAAAATAATTTGCCACTCTTCCTTTGGCCTCTAAGTAATAATAGCAAGAACTCAGCATAGAGGATACTATTAAACTTAGTCTAGTGTACACCATTGTCTAGAATCATGTGTAGCCACATTTCATCCCTTTAACAGGCTTATTTTGTAGTACCATGATAAAAACACCCTCCGCATGGAATGCAAAGCTCGAAGCTAAGACAAGTTGTTTGATCAAACCACTATAAACTAGGAAATTTAATCTTGTAGTACCATGAAATAAACATCCTCCACATGGAACGCAAGGCTCGAGGCCAAGACGAGATGTTTAACCCACACCACTATCAACCGACAAAGGAGGCCGTGAGATCCAACCCTTGTATCTCTCTCCCACTAGAAATTTTAAAACAAGTGGTTTGTCTTGAAATTATTGTGATCTAATCACAATTTTAACCCTACACATCAAATGTGTTTAATTGTTTAAATTCAATGTGATGTTACTAAGTCACGTCACAATAGCGTAACGAACATTCGCGCAATCACAAAGAAGTTTAATCTTGTAATCCGTGAAGTAAATACCCTCCGCATGGAATGCAAGACTCGAAGTCAAGACAAGGTATCTATTCACATTACAATAAACTTAACAAAAGGGTTATTTTAGCATTCCCACTCGTTATTTGGGTTTTTCTTAAATAATTGTGATCCCATCACAACTAATAACCTTGCACTTGTTGAAGATTCTAATCTTATTAGCATCACTAACTAAAATGGAAGTCCTAAACTATTTAGGATTCCTTAAACACTAATGAATCAAAAATTAGTTATATAGAAATTTATCCTTAACTTATTTGATTAAGAATTCTAATCTCATTAGAAACTATATAAACTTTTAATTAAGCTTTAATCTCATTAAAACTTCTAATTAAAATAAATTAAGGACTTTTAATCATACAAAAATTCTAATCTCATTAGAATGTTTCTTAAAAGACAAGTCCCAAACTATTTAGGACTAAGAGTTCTATTTCACTAATACCTTTGATCTCACTAGGTCTTTTAGTTAGAACCATGTGTAATCTAATCACACATTATCTTACTCCTTTTACATGTGAAAACACTTTGAAAAAATTCTGATTTTCCTTCTTTCGATTGATCGAATGTGTCCCTCGATCGATCGAAAAAATTAAGAAATTCGAACTTGACCATCTGACTTCTTCGACTGATCAAAATTGCCTCTCGATCGATCGAAAAACAAATTCGATCGATCGACTAGCAATCGAAAATCAATATATTTAAGAAAGTCTGATCACTATTTCACTCAATCGATCGAAAGTAATTTTCGATCGATCGAAACTCATGAAAACCGAATTTCCAGAAATTTTGCAAGGCAGTTTTCTACGGTTTTTCTTGAACAAACAACTAACATACGAACATGATAGTCAGAGAATGATATCAAAACTGAAATTCATTGATGCTATAGCCTTAAAGATCAATTTAACATACTTAAATTCAAATTTAAACAACATCATAACATCAATATCAGTTTTTATCAAATCATAGTTTCAATAACCACGCAAAAAATTAAATGTATAATCTTCAAACAATATGAAACTATAATCTCTAATTCCAAAACTCACAAAACATGTTATATAGATTCGAAATTGAACACCGCTCTGATACCATTTGTTGGAAAAATACATGTATGTATCGCATACAAAACATACACAGCGGAAAAATTAACGGATCTACTTCATTCGCAATTGATAACATGTACTATGTAAGTTTCATAATTTGAGAACAAGAATGCGTACCTTGGTGTGGTGAAATTCAAAACCGAAGATCAGAAGTTCTTGAGAAGACTTTTAATCTTCACTCCAATTCCACTTAATGCCCAAGATGTGTGGTCTCTCAATCAGTTTCCAAGGAGAGAATAATGAGTGTCCAACACTCACATACAAACCATTTCATTCCTTATGAGAACTCTCATGAAAAGACTTAATGAAAAGTCTCATGAAAAAGCCTTAATAAAATTCTGTATGTTTCTCTCCTTATATACAACTGATTATCTAATTGGGCTAACCTTTTGGGCCATTCCAATTGGGCTCTAGTATGTGGCTTGGAGTGGGACCAAAAGGGACCAATAAGACACTAGCTCCAATGGGCCTTGGGCTTTTCTATCAACTCTTGACAAGTCCAAAGTTACCATTAACTATATTTAATATCACTATATAAATATAGTTGCACTCTAGGCCTTATCTATAAATTATATCCCAAGACTTTATTGTACATGCAACCCCTTCATTAAAATATTCGTAGTAATACAAAGTCATGAAATAGACTGCCACTTTGAAGATTACTACATCTTAATCCTTAAGTACCCGGTTTAATCCTTTATGTTATTCAATATATATTTATGAAATCCAATTTCATAAATATATATACTTTAGTAACTCCTTACTAAAGTGGTTGGGCCCAACACTCTGAATAACCAAACCCATTAAACTTATCTCAATGGAATATTTTATATCTCCGTTAAGAGACTATGAATTCCATCTTGAGAATATATTTTTCATCAACATTAAATGCGATTGCCCAACATACTAAGGTTTTGATCGTGACTCATAGATCTCACTCCTGATATATCAAAGCAACCTACATCTCATGATCAGGTCCATTATTCTCTCAAGATTTAGATTTCATGTAAATAGAAGTCGTGAGATTTATTATTCATTTGACAGTTGTTAGGAGAACAATAAATCTCACAGTGGTCTAGTTCAATATGTCTTAACTCTTAAAACATATCAACATACCAACTAAAAGTCTCCACTTCCATGATCAAGACAAATCATTGTAGTTGATACGTTATAGTCTTCGCAGATGAATTGCCCAATTTCATTACCGACTACGAACTAAAATTCTGAGTTTACAAAGAACTTATGATTTATATCTTCTGTGACTTTTCACATAAATCACATACTATGCATCTCATGGACTAAGATAATGTTCCATTAGTTCATTTATAGATAGTCTCATATAATTAAACAATTTAATTATTTATGACATGTCAATAAATTGGATTTCAGGGCATAAATCCTAGAGATCATTTGATAGATTTGAGAAAGCTATTCAAGCACCTTGTCAAGTACAAGTTAAGGCTTAACCCTAACAAGTGCGTCTTCGGGGACAGAGCCGAGAGGAATAGAAGTGGACCTAGCAAAAGTCCAGGCCATTAGGGACATGCCTATGCCGAAATCCGAGAAACAAGTTCGAAGCTTCTTAGGAAGGATCAATTACATAGCCCGCTTCATAGCGCAGTTGACTGCCATGTGCGACCCCTTGTTCAAGCTCTTGAAGAAAGATACAAAGATAGAACGGACAGATGAGTGCCAAGCGACCTTTGACAAGATTAAGCAGTATTTGTTGAATTCTCCTATTCTAGTTCCCCCGACACCAGGACATCCGTTGATTATCTATCTAGCGGTGTAAGAGGCATCCATGGGTTGCATGTTAGGCCAGCTGAGTGAACACGATCAAAAAGTGAAGGCGATTTATTACTTGAGTAAGAAGTTCACCAGTTGTGAGATAAATTATATCGCCAATGAAAAGACGTGTTGTGCCCTAGAATGGGCCTCACACAAGTTGTGGCATGTTAGGACATATGTGAATCAATGTTAAGAACATATGTCAATATTGAATTGGCTAATCCTTTGACAAAACGCACTTTACTTGTAATTGGGTAGATCTAGGATGCGTTTAATGCTTCAAGGAAAAAGGTTTCAAGATCAAGTGTTAAATCCATGCAAGTCTATCCAAGAATTAAGTGAAGAAGTGCTGGATTTTAAAGCTCAACAGCTAGTATCTATTGAGGTTTAAAAGGCTGTTGAAGCCCGATGCTCGACAGCTTCTCGACAGATAAGCTATCTATTGAGGTTTATGAAAATCAATTTTTCAGAGCTGATTTCACTCCAATCCATGAATAGATGTTTGGCCTTTCTATTCTCACAACCCTAAACATATATAAGGATTGTTTTAAGAGCCATCACAGCTGATGCAACTCAATGCAAAAGTTTTTCACAAGCATATTGTGAACCAGAGACATATGTCCTAGTTCATCTTTTTATTCAAGAAGCTGTTGTGTTTGTACACCGTAGGGTTTTGTAACCAAGGAGCTTTGTGATCTTCATCGTGTGATGAACTGAATAACTTTACAGCCAACATCTTTCTCAAGTTGGTGAGTAAGCCGTGTACTAGGATCCGCTCATCAAATTGGTTAGTCACATACTGGGAGCTGTGCATCGAAAGGAGAGATTGTCACTGCAGAACAAGTCCAATTGGGTATTGGGGTAAGGGTTCAACTATAGGTTGGTATAAGGTACTGGGATTCCTTTACTTGTAACCGCTTGTTGTGCTAATAGTGAATTCTCGGGAGTGGTGACCTTAAAATCACCCAGTGGGGTTTTTGCTGTGTAGGTTTTCCTCATTCGTAAACAAATCAACGTGTCAATTTATTTTCTGCTGCATTTTTACATAGCTAGTGATTTGTTTGTGCTACCACGATTATTGCATGCAAATTGAATTAATTAATTAACTTGGCTAATTAATTAGTTAATTCATCACAAGGGGTCAATGCATTCTTGGCTTATCAAATGGTATCAGAGCAGGCACACTCTAATTAGGGTTAATTTTTGCTGTGTGATCCATTGACCCCTGTTGTCATGGCTGCAACCGACTTGAAGAGATCTTTGTTTTCAAATACATCTTTTTTTTCTAATCTATACTTGTTTAAGTGTATCAGAAAATGCAAGTCTAAAAGTTATTTGAATTCTATTATGATGACTATTGGAAAAGATCTCAGCTTGACAAAGAAGAAACTAGACTGTCTCAGAATGAAAATGTGCAAAGGAGTTCGTCTGAGAAGACTGAAAGTTAAAGGCTTTGTTCATAAAAGGCAGATGAGAGAAAACACCATTCCCACTGATCTGTCATCCAAGCACGAAGTATGCTTCATGATGAAGTCCGCATTTAAGGTTATGGACACATGTTTGTGGTACCTTGATAGCGGCTGCTCAAGACACATGACTAGAGACCGATCTCTCTTCAAGGTTTTCGAGTCTAAGAAAGGTGGTAATGTCACTTTTGGTGATGGGAGCAAATCATAAATTAAAGGAATGGGAATCATCTCTCTACTTGGACTGCTGCACATTGCAAATGTTCTATATGTAGAAGGTCTGAGAATAAACCTATTGAGCATAAGTCAGATATGTGATCAAGACTTCATGGTACTATTCTCAAAAGGAAAATGCCTTGTCATAGATAAGTCTGGGAAGAAACTCATAAGTGGTGTTCGCATTCTAGACAATTGTTATGGCTTGGTTCTTGATGCTGATATTGTGTGCAATAGCATTCGTCTACCAAATGAAGATCTATGGCACCAAAGGATGGGACATGCTAGTTACAAACATATTTCAATTGTATCTAAGCATAAGTCAGTCTTGGGGATACCAAAGCTCAGTAGAGTGAACAATGTGGTGTGTGGACCATGTCAGCTTGGAAAACAGACAAAAGCTAAAGATCCAGGTACTCAGACATCCGCTACATCTAGACCATTGGAGCTACTACATCTGGATCTCATAGGTCCAGCCAGAATCAAGTCTCTTGGTGGAAAGAGATACATCATGGTTGTGGTAGATGACTTCACTAGGTACATTTGGGTTATCCTCCTAGGATCCAAGTCTGATGCTCATGAGTACATTAAAGCCTTGTGTACAAGATTGCAGAATGAGAAGAGCTTGAAGATTGATCAAATTCGAAGTGATCACGGTAAAGAATTTGAGAACTCTTACATGGAGTTCTTCTGCACTAGGTCAGGTATATCTCAGGAATTCTCTGCTCCTATTACTCCTCAGCAGAATTGTGTAGTAGAAAGAAAGAACAGGGTCATTCAGGAGATGGCTAGAGCCATGCTGCACAACAAGGATGTGGCTAGAAACTTGTGGGGAGAAGCCGTCAACACTGCATGTCATACGGTTAACAGGGTATATTTCAGACCCGGTACCAAAAAGACTCCCTATGAGCTGTGGAAGGGAAGGAAACCAAATGTTAAGTATTCATAATCTTTAGAAGTACTTGTTTCATTCTCAAGGATGGAGAGAATGTGGGAAAATTTGACTCCCGAAGCGATGAAGGAATATTTTTTGGATACTCCTCTATAAGTAAAGCTTATCGGGTATACAACAAAAGAACCATGAAGGTAATGGAAATTGTGAATGTTGTTATCGATGAATCTTCAGAGTCCAGTTTTGAGAAACTTAGTGAGGAAATCCCCAAAGAAATTCTTCCTCTCGAGCCCAAGGACGTTCCAGAAATTGTTGATCAAGAGCCCGCATCTCCAAGTACTCCTGGCACTCCAAGTGTTGTAGAAGGTTCATCAAACATACCTACTTCACCTGATTCTGAATCCCATGAAGAGAAAGGACCTTCATCAAGGATCAAATTGAATCATCCTCCTGAAGTTATTGTGGGAAACATGAATGAACTTACACTAAGGAAGTGTACAGTTGATAAATGTGTTGCTAACTTTGTGTCTTATTCTTGTTATTTGTCGCAGGTTGAACCCACTGAAGTTGAGGAAGCTCTTCAGGATGAAAGCTGGGTTGAAGCTATGCATGATGAACTGCTTTAGTTTCAAAGGAATGATGTCTGGACTCTAGTACCTAGACCGGAGGGTGAGCGTTCCGCAATAAAACTGATGGGGAGGGTAATGTGATCCGCAACAAGGCTCGTCTTGTAGCTCAAGGATACTCTCAAATGGAAGGAGTAGACTATGATGTGACATTTGCTCCAATAGCCCGTATGGAGTCCATCAGAATTCTCCTAACTCTGGCATGTCACTTGAAGTTCAAGCTTTACCAAATGGATGTAAAGACTGCTTTCTTGAATAGGTTCCTTAAAGAAGGTGTCAATGTGGTTCAACCAAAAGGATTCATTGATCCACATTTTTCGGATCAGTGTTGTACCTCAAGAAGACACTTTATGGTTTAAAGCAAGCCCCTAGAGCTTGGTATGATCGGCTCACACAATACTTGGTGTCACATGGGTTTACGAGAGGAAAAGTTTATCAAACTCTCTTTATCAAAAGGGAAGACGGCGAGTTGATAGTTGCTCAAGTCTATGTTGATGATATCTGAAGGATAAATACATGTTTGTAACACATACAAAACATACGCAATGAAAAATTAACGGATCTACTTCATTCGCAATTGATAACATGTACAATGTAAGTTTCCGAATTTAAGAACAAGAAAGCGTACCTTGGTGCGGTGAAATTTAAAACCAAGATCTAGAAGTACTTGGGAATACTTTTAATCTTCACTCAAATTCCGCTTAATGCCCAAGAAGTGTGGTCTCTCAATCAGTTTTCAAGGAGAGAATAGAAGAGTGTCCAACACTCACATACCAAGTATTTCATTTCTTGTGAGAACTCTCTTATGAAAGACTTAATGAAATATGTATGTTTCTCTCCTTATATACAACTGATTATCTAATTGGACTAGCCTTTTGGGCCATTCCAATTGGGCTCTAGTATGTGGCTTGGAGTGGGACCAAAAGGGAAAAATAAGACTCTAGCTCCAATGGGCCTTGGGCTTTTCTGTCAACTCTTAACAAGTCCAAAGTTACCATTAATTATATTCAATACCACTATAAGAATATAATTGAACTCTAGGCCTTATTAATAAATTATATCCCAAGACTTTATTATACATGCAACCCCTTCATTAAAATATTCGTAGTAATACAAAGTCATGAATGTTGACTGCCACTTTGAAGATTTCTACATCTTAATCCTTAAGTACCCAGTTTAATCTTTTATGTTATTCATCATATATTTATGAAATCCAATTTCATAAATATATACTTTAGTAACTCCTTACTAAAGTGGTTGGGCCCAACACTCTGAATAACAAACCCATTAAACTTATCTCAAAGGAATATTTTATATCTTCGTTAAGAGATTATGAATTCCATCTTGAGAATATATGTTCCATCAACACTAAATGTGGCTGCCCAACATACTGAGGTTTTGACCGTGACTTATAGATCTCACTCCTGATATATCAAAGCAACCTACATCTCATGATCAGGTCCATTATTCTCTCAGGATTTAGAGTTGATGTAAGTAGAAGTCGTGAGATTTATTATTCATTTGACAGTCGTTAGGAGAATAATAAATCTCACAGCAGTCCAGTTCAATATGTCTTAACTCTTAAAACATATCAACATACCAACTAGAAGTCTCCACTTCCATGATCAAGGCAAATCATCTTAGTTGATATGTTATAGTCTTCGCAGATGAAATGCCCAATTTCATCACCGATTATGAACTAAAATTCTGAGTTTACAAAGAACTTGTGATCTATATCTTCTATGACTTTTCACATAAATCACATACTATGCATCTCATGGACTAAGATAATGTCCAATTAGTTCATTTATAAATAGTCTCATATAATTAAACAATCTAATTATTTATGACATACCAATAAATTGGATTTTTAGGGCATAAACCCCAACAATATCATCTTTGGGTCGACTAAGAATGAACTTGCTCATAATTTCTCAAAACTCATGCAGGCCAAGTTCGAGATGAGCATGATTGGAGAGTTGACTCACTTCCTTGGTTTACAGATTCGTCAACAAGATTCAGGTATATTCCTATCTCAATCTAAATATGCTAAAAATCTTGTGAAAAAGTTTGGTTGTGAATTTGCTAGTTCTGTTAGAACCCCTATGAGCCCGAATGTGAAACTCACTGTTGACTTGTTGGGTAAAAGTGTTGATTCATCTCTTTATAGAAGCATGATAGGTAGTTTTCTTTACCTTACTGCTAGTAGACCTGAAATTAGTTACAGTGTGGGAGTGTGTGCTAGATACTAGGCTAATCCCAAAGAATCTCATATGATTGCTTTGAAAAGAATCATAAAGTATGTCAAAACCACTACCAACTTTGGTGTGTGGTACAGCAAGGACACAAATGATGTCTTAGCTGGGTATTTTGACGCTAATTGGGCTGAGAATGCTAATGACAGAAAGAGTACTTCGGGAGGTTGTTTTTATGTGGGTAATAATCTTGTCTCCTAGATGAGCAAAAAGCAGAACTCCATCCATTATCCACTGCAAAGGCTAGGTACATCGCTGCCTGTAGTTGTTGCACCCAACTGCTATCGATGCAAAAACTCCTCCTTGATTACGGTATTCGTCAAGAGCATCTTACCATCTACTGTGACAATACCAGTGCCATCAACATCTCTAAGAATCCGGTTCAACATTCTCGAACTAAACACATAGAGATTCGATATCACTTCATTCGGGAGCTTGTCGAAGATGGTATTCTCACACTTGAGTTCATTCACACTGATGATCAGAAGGCTGATTTGTTCACCAAACCTCTTGATAGCAAACAGTTTAAATTCATTTGCCAAAACATTGGTGTTATCTCCATGGATTGATCTCCTCTTCTCCTCCTCCTTCCTCATGCATTTGCATCTAGTTTTATGCATTGCTTTGTTTAACATGTTTTTGTTTGTTTATTTTTTAGTTCTGTTTTATTTTGCTTTTCATAAAAAAAAAAAAATTGAAAAATCATAAAAATACAAAACAGTGTGTGTTTGTGTACATTGATACTTGTGTACCTTGGATGGCCATTGAAACAAAGTTTTCTAAATTTTGTATCTTTTGTAGCTTAGATGAGCATCTCTATGCACAACTAAGCAAGTGAGCTTTGTGGCTCGTGTTTGTGATGAGTAAGATTAAGTAATCTCTTGTACTTAACACTCGTATCACTCTTTTTGACGGGAAGGACTATAAAATCCTAGGAGAAAGGCATAAATAACCATCTCACCACTGTTGCCTGCCAATCATGAAATGACATTTGTATGCTTCGGCATAGCAAAAGTGGAATGTCAAATGCTTAATATCATTGTGTATTTCTTTTCTATCTCTTATATGCCCATGCATGGTTTGCTTAAAAGAAAAATATGAAAATTAAAATAAAAAGCAAAAAAAAATCAAAATGCTTTATATATGATTGCAAGTGTGTCTTCTAGGAGATGTGAGAGTTATAGGATGTACCTCGAAGGTGATAGTCCCCATCAAACAGTTATGATTGTATGTGAGTTAAAGTGATTTTCTCATATCTCAAATCGTCATAACATGTAGACACTTATGCAATCTTACGATGTTTTTCACACACAACACACAATATTCTTTGCTACTTTTGATACATGTGAAGGTACAATGTGATTTGGCCATCACAAGGAATACATGTGTTAATGTATGTTCACTAAAAACTCTCTTAACTTGTTTTTGAAATATAAAATGGTTAGACTTGTTTAGTATGTGTGTGTTTTGGATCTATGTGCTTGACATTTTTCTTGTTGAGAGATGATTTTGAGAGCTTAAAATGTTGTTTGGATCTTTGTTTGTGTAGCATGCTTGATTGCATTCATATCTGTGTTTTTCTCTTCTTGAAAAACTATTTTTAAGCAATCTCGACAACTACTAGACACCTCTCAACAGCTAGACTATCTATTTAGCCCTTTTAGCTTATTTTTATCGCATTCTCGATAGCTTCTCGACAGATACTCGATCCATCGAGGAACTTTCTGGATGCTCGATAGCTTCTCGATCCATCGAGCCCCTTTTGCTGTGGACACCTCTCGATAGATCCTCGATAGCTTCTTGATAGCTATTTCTTGCGTTTTTATTCTTGTCACCTCTCGATCCATTGAGAAACTGGGATTTCTATATATACGGTCCGCGCGATTTTCTCTCATTTCTCCCCGATCTCTCTCGACAGAAAAAGTCTCTCCCTTTTCCCAAAAAATTCTCTCTCACTCCAAACTTCATTCCCTTGTGATTTTCGGCCTAGATCAAGAGTTTCTTCTCTAGTAAGGGTCCTAAATCCTTCATTCTTCATGCATTTCACGCATTAGAACTAGGTTTTTGGGTTTTTGAAGAATTTTTAGGGTTTTTCAAAATTGATGAAGTTTTGGTGAAATTTTTGGGATAGGTTTTGTGTAAATGATCCTAAATGTTCATGCATTGCATCACATTTGCATTATAACTATATTTTCATGCATTATAGATGTGTGCTATATATGTTGAATTGCTGTGTGCTGTTAGGTTTGGACTGGGCTGAGCCCATGATGAATTTTATGTTGCATATCACATGCTCATGCATTTTCATGCATACATACCAATTTTGTTTATATCATTTGATACTAAACTGTTTGGTGCTTTTTTGCGTCTCTCTCTCTCTCTCTTTCTTGTGTTAGACTGCTCTATGGCACCTAAACGCAAATCTACTCCGTCAAAGAACTCTCTTCGTTCTGGGGAATCTTCCTCTGATCCTACCCCCTCCCATGTCAGATTCCATGATGAGAAGGCCAAGTCGGACTTCTTAGAGAACTTTTCACGACGCAGCATTCATTCGGAACGCCAAGTCGTTCTATCGGATTTTTCTGATACTAACCTTCCCACTATCATCTACAGTCGAGGTTGGGAGTCACTGTATGGGATCCCGGTCACTTGTCCCTCCATGATCATTCAGGAGTTTTACTCCAATATGCATGGATTTGATACTTCAGTACCTCATTTTATTACTTGCGTTCGAGGTACACGCATCATAGTTACTTCGGATATTGTATCCGAGGTGCTACACGTTCCTAGGGTAGCGCATCCTGACTACCCTAGTTGCGATTGTCTGAGGACTATATCCAAAGACGAACTCTTGTCTCTATTTTGTGAGACACCCTCATCCTGAGGTGACCGTCAAAACACCCCTTACTCGGGCTTTGCAAAAGGTCTGAGATTCCTTAATATGGTGATGACATTCGTTCTCCATCCATTGTCTCACTATAACTCCATCACAGAGCCTCGCGCTCGATTTTTGTTATCCCTTCTTGAGGGACTTTCTATTGATTTTCCCTCTCACTTCATCCTATCCCTCATAAATGTCTATAGGGATACGGTGACTCGTGACAAGCTCATTTTTCCTTCGGCTATCATGCGGATCCTTCTCCATTTTTTTGTCTCTTATCCCGCGTCTCCTCATTTCTCGGTCATGTGTGCTATAGATGCGGCTACTGTCAGACAGAGTGAGGCCCAACTTCGACCAAAGTGGCCACGGACAGAGACAATAGCTCCTCCAGCTTCTTCCGCTCCTTCCATATGATGTTATATATATGATGAGGTTGTTATTACAATTCTTTCACCTATCTTTACATGTGTTGTTTCTTTTCTCTCTTTATGCACATGCTTCTTATATATTGTATGCAATCTTTTATTTCTGTTTCACACTAAGATGCCGTGATGAGTTTTGTTTGAAGTGTTTTAGAAATACAGGTTGTCAAAGTCTTGCCATGAACTCTTTTCTTGCAAATTTTTTCAAGAGTTTGTGTTAGAATAGATTTTATTGTATTCAACAAGTGAGTATGAGTTGAGTGATTTATGACTTCTCTCATATGTTCATTTGTTTGTTGTGATTTTGTCACTGATTGCCAAATGGGGAGATTGTTAGGACATATGTGAATCATTGTTAGGAACATATGTCAATATTTAATTGGCTAATCCTTTGACAAAACGCACTTTACCTGTAATTGGATAAATCTAGGATATGTTTAATGCTTCAAGGAACAAGGTTTCAAGATCAAGTGTTAAAGCCATGCAAGTCTGTCCAAGAATCAAGTGAAGAATTGTTGGATTTTAAAGCTTGACATTTAGCTCGATAGCTAGTATCTATCGAGGTTTAAAAGGTTATTGAAGCCCGATGCTCGACAGCTTCTCGACAGATAAGCTATCTATCAAGGTTTATGAAAATCAATTTTTCAGAGCTGATTTCACTCCAATCCATGAATAGATGTTTGAGCTTTCTTTTCTCACAACCCTAAACATATATAAGGATTGTTTTAAGGGCCATCACAACTGATGCAACTCAATGCAAAAGTTTTTCACAAGCATATTGTGAACCGGAGACATATGCCCTAGTTCATCCTTCTATTCAAGAAGCTGCTGTGTTTGTACACTGTAGGGTTTTGTAATCAAGGAGCTTTGTGATCTTCATCGTGTGATGAATTGAAGAACTTTGCAGCCAACATCTTTCTCAAGTTGGTGAGTAAGCCGCGTACTGGGATCTGCGCATCAAATTGGTTAGTCATATACATGGAGTCGTGCATCGAAAGAAGAGATTGTTACTACAGAATAAGTCCAATTGGGTATTGGGGTAAGGGTTCAACTATAGGTTGGTATAAGGTACTGGGATTCCTTTACTTGTAACCGTTTGTTGTGATAATAGTAAATTCTTGGGAATGGTGACCTTAAAATCACCTGGTGGGGTTTTTGCTATGTACGTTTTCCCCATTCGTAAACAAATCACCGTGTCAATTTATTTTTCGCTGCATTTTTACTTAGTTGGTGATTTGTTTATGCTACCACGATTATTGTATGCAAATTGAATTAATTAATTAACTTGGCTAATTAATTGGTTAATTCATCACAAAGGATTAATACATTCTTGGCCTATCACGGCATTACATGCTCTACTTCACCACGCGGTTGATTTACCGCATGGATCCTTCCCTCAAAAGCAGCTAATAAGAATGTGGAGAGCATCCTAGCAAAAATGGTAGTGACATACAAAGACTGGGCCAAGAAGCTTCCGTTTTCCTTATGGGGTTATAGAACTTCTATTCATACGTCAATTGGGGCAACACCTTACTCTTTGGCCTTACTCTTTGGTTTATGGTAGTGAGGCAGTGCTTCCTATTGAGGTGGAGATGCAATCTTTAAGGGTATTGGCAGAAACCAAGGTCCTAGAAAAGGATTGGGTTAAGGCGCGATATGAACAATTGGCTTTGATAGATGAGAAGAGGGCTAGGGCACAATATCATGCACAAGGGTACCAAAAAAGGATTGCTAGGGAATTTAACAATAAAGTGAAACCAAGAAACCTTAAGGAAGGAGACTTGGTCCTAAAGGTACCTAAAGATGAGACTTTTGATCCAAGAGGGAAGATGAAGCCAAGGTGGTCTAGGCCTTTTATCATTAAGAAAATTATGTCTGGAGGTGCTACAAGAATCACAGATTTGGATGGGGAGGAGATGCTTCGCCCAATTGACATGGATAGACTCTGGAAGTACCACATTTAAAAAGAAGAAAAAGGCCTACTAGGTTGAAAACCCTAAAGGGCGGCCTAGACAAAAATTAAGGCAAAAGAACCCTGCTAGATTGAAAACTTGCAAGGGCGGTCTAGGCAAAAATTAGGGGAAAAGACCATGGGCATGGAGAAAATTCTCGAAGGGACGTGATAGGCAAAAATTACATGGCAAAGGAAAAAGAAAAGAAAAAGAAAAAGAATAATGATAACAATAAACAAAGATAATAAAAGGAAATTCTCTCGTTGCTCAAATTAAAGGATAATACGATTGTTTTCATAGGGGATTTGGAACATTCCAATCCTTTATTAAATTCAAAAACAAAACATGAGAATCATAAAAGTGCAGAAAAGTAAAACATGGGGCATATTAAGGTGGTCAGTGAGTCCCCTTATTTTCTTGTTAGTCTTCATGTAAGCCTTCTCATCCTTCAAAATCCACTTCATGTCATCCTCTAACCATTGCTTGTATCATGTAGTGGGGTAGATGTATTTGGGAGGAATGATGTCTTTTGTTACCCTATGACGTGGCCAAGCCTCACTGATCCTACCCAAGATCCTATCGGTGAACACTGCCGTGTGGTAGGCCCCCTCATCAGGAGCTCCTTGACACTTTCCAAATTGCCTTGAGATACGACAAGTGGAGTAGTAAGAGCATCATCGAAGCCCAAATAAAGTCACACAATGGTCATTGCAGCAACTATGGACCATGCTTGAGATATGCCACCATTCCATGACCCACTGAATATCGGTCTCCTTGAGGTGACCCATAAGCTCCATATACGCCTCAAAGCCCATGTCATTTTGATGAAGTCGACGGTCCCTAAGGTACCTAAGGAGGTAGGTGCTGAGAGGAACGGTGAGAGGTTGAAGCAACCGAAGTCTCTCTTGTAGCCATATCTGAAAAAAGAAAGAGAAGGAAAGAGAGGAGGGAATAAAAAGAAAAGAAAAAAAAAATCAAAAAAGAGAATGCACGTGAGAAAAAAATAAAATAATGATGAAAGACGATATAAGGTGCCTCGATGGGTTGAAAATCGAAAGGCAATCCATGCAAAATTAGAGGGATCTTCTAAGTTGAGAACCTAGGTAAAAATTAGGGATTATACTTGAAGGAGAAGAGGACTTCTCGCAAAGAAGTTTGCTTCCTTCCTATGGAAGGCATCCAAGCCATTGAGGGTCTCTACCAAGATCAAGCCCACCAGATTACCTTTCTTTAGCTCATAAGCTATCATGCACATCCAAAGGTCCACACAATACGAGTTTTGAACCAAGAAATACTTTGCAAGAGCACACAAGCAAAAGGCACGAAGAAAGTACGAAGAAAGCGTTGAACCAAAAAAATAATCAGAAACCAACTTAAGGTTGAGCTTCCCAAAGACACACTGCCTATTTGCCGTGGTGGAAGGGATGCCCAACACGACTTGTAGCAAGGAAGGAAGATCCCCACCCATGGTAGGGAAGTTGAGGTCATCTATCTCCGGTTCACCCATGATAGCAGCAAATTCCTCAATAGTGGGGCATAGTTCTATGCCGAGAAGGAACCCAATAGTTGGCAACAGCATGAAGAAGAGGTTCATCCACCCTAATTTGATGATAGGGGAAGATGCAAGAAAGACAGTAGAGAGTAATGGAATCCTTGAAATCAGAACCAAGCTTCCTAATCCAAGTGGAGACATCAAGAGGAGAGTTTTTTGCCATTGGGAGACTTCAAAAAAGTGTTCTCTAGGTTGGAAATACGTGGGCGAGGGTTTTGGACTCAAACGGCTACTTTTATACTTAAGTAAGTCAATTAAGGTTTTTCTAATTCGCAGCCCACGTACGCAAGGTCAACCTTGCGTACGCAAAGTCAAATCTACGTACGTAGGCCCATCCCCACGTACGCATGGCGATTGGCAGAAGCCCATGTTTGCCTGTTTTGAGTTGAGTTTTTCACTCCAAGGCATTCCTAAGGGTTTTTTAGCCTAAGGGATCATCCAAGACACATTCCAAGCATAAGATTGCAAGCATCAAAGAAGCAAAGTTGTATAGAAACATACAATTTATGATATATCTTGTAAATTGAATGCTAAGTTCTCAATCAAAAGCATAAATGTAAAAAGATGTTCTTAAATACAATCCTTTGTCTCAAACTTAATCCAAAATGTTTGCTAAAGGGAATAAAAGACCATAAAAGCAAAAAAATAAAATAAAAAAGTTGTATGTTGTATGCCTATATGTGTCCTAAACCTGCAGGTAATCAATAGTGCCGCTTTTTGCTTGACTGATAGCTAGGAGTCACCTCCGAGTCATCCTCCTCACCATCATCATCATCATCACCACCACCTGGATGGTCTGCTCCTCCAAGACCGTATAGCTCCCTTGAGTAGTTGGTCGCCTCCAACTTGAGATTCCTAGCCAGCCACACCAACTCCTCATTCTCTTGGATAGTGGGTTGCAGTTCAAAGAAGGAAGAGTTAATGACTGAAACAAATGGAGAAATTTGGCAAAAAGAGAAGGACAAAAGGAGAAAGACCTCACCGCCCAAATGTTGGGAGGGAAAGGATAGCCCATGAGGATTACAAGGCACGGCACGCTCCCGAGTAAACATGGCAAAACGGGGGGTCGGGTCGGGTTCGGGTCGGGTCAAACAGGTCACAGGTCAAAACGGGTCATTTTTAAATGGGTCAATCGGGTTGTGGGTCGGGTCGGGTCGGCCCGTATTTTCAAACAAGTTTTTTTTTTTTCAATAATTACAAAAATAAATCAATGACAACCTGTTTAGAGAGAATGAATAAAATCAGTTAAGCAAATGAATAGCACTTAATGCCACTTGTTAATATCTTTCCAATTCTGATAGACTTTTGAGCATGACAAAAATTATTTATAGTCTTAAATTCATGATGGAAAAAGTCTTCAATATTAATAGTTCACTGTCAAAATGCATATAATTACAAGTTTACAACTTCAAAAAGAAATAGATCTTAAAACAAACAAAACAAGTAAGCTAGCAAAGTAGCAAGTTATCAGTCTTCTTAAGTGCACATGTTCCTGTTGCATTTAAAATAATAGTAAAGTTAGATTACTTAGAAAGATAAACCAAACAAAAAAATATTTAAAAACAAACATAACATATTAAGTAAAGATGAATAAGTAAATATTTTATAAGAATTACACCTCAATCTCAATCTACTCAACGTTGGTAGTAGATTCAGCACTGCAAATATTCATACTTGCAAATTGTAGCTCAAGTTGGCCAATTTCGTCAGTATCTTCATCTACAATACAATATTTTAATATAATTTAATGTACCATGAAAGCAAATCAATAAAGAATTAAAATTGTATAATAATGACTATAAAAAAAATTGTATAATTATGACTATTAAAATTGTAGAGAGCACAGCAGAGGCGGAGACTGGAGAGAAGCTGAAAGTGAGGTAGAGCCGTAGAGAGGCGACGTGCAAGCTTGAAAGTTGAAACTGAAAAGTGTGGAAGTGCCGAAGTGTGAGAATAAAATAAGGGCAGAGGAAGCTTCACTCTTTCATTTCATGTTTGATGTTTGTGAATCACAATGGCTTTGGACAATTGGACTCTAGCTAAGTCTTGGTCTTCTCATGACATGTCCGGATGTCCCTGTGGTCTGTGGAGGCAGAGCTGAAAAGCTATTGATTTGTGACTTTTTTCTTCTTTTTTTTTTTTTCTTTTTTTTTGAAGAGGTGACTTTTGTCTTCTTGTAATTTAATAATTGATTGAATATTACCTATTGGGTTTGGCTCTACGTTATGATGCTTTGTACTTTATGCACTAAGTATCAGGACGTAGTTTAAAAATTTTTTTAGAAAGTTTTTTTAACGGGTCGAGTCACGGGTTATTCGGGTCGGGTTGACCCGCAAAAAAATCGGGTCGGGTCACAGGTCAACCCGTTTTTGATTCGAGTAAAAGAAATTGGGTTCGGGTCAGGTATTTTTCGGGTTGGGTCGGGTCAGAAAATTTTGACCCGTTTTGCCATGTCTACTCCCGAGCAAAGCCATCCGAGCCATAAGCATAGACCGTCCAAGGGAGGTATGGAGGATCAATGGGCTCACCGACAGCAGGTCCCCCCCTATTACAATTTCCCACATTAGAAGCCATGATGAACAAGGAAAGAGAGAGAGAGAAAAAAAAAAGAAAAAATAGAAAAAGAGATTGAGCATACACTTGAACAGTAAGGGAAGGCATAAGGCGAGTAATGTTGAACTCCTTATAGTTCAATTCCTTAAGAAGCCATTCGGCATAGGAAATGATGCTCCCCTACGGGTTGTATTCATCATCAGTCATGGAGTGTGGGGCAAGCATGAACTTAGGTGGGTCCATCGGGATCTATGGTTCATCTATACCCACCAGCTGACATTGCACTCTCTCCGCCAGGTATAATGCCCTCAAGCCCACTCCTTAAAAGGGTTGGGTGATCTTTGAAGCGATAAGAGCGGCAGGCTCCAAGTCTCGAGAAGAAGGAAGGGGCTGGTCGGCCCATGGAGTCTAGTTAACCTATAATGACACAAGGTTAGAAGAAGAGTATTCTAAAGGAAATGCATGAAGAGGCATGAACAACTAGAACTCTTAAACTTACCTCATCTAAAGTTAACCTAGCAAGATGGGTCCTCATTGGAGGAAATTCCCTCAAAACTAGGTTTGTGCCTAGAGTTATGAGACCATACCTAACAACCCACTGCTACAAAAAAAAAAAGAACAAGCCACAAGTTGATAGATGCAAGATGATAGTTTTCAAGATAACACAGTTTGCAAGACTACATGCTACAAGTGAAAGTGCAAAGAATGAAAAGATAACTAACCTCAAGGAGCTTCCAAGGCCCCATAAGCTGTTGCAAGGTGCACCGGCTGAGAGTATCAAGAGTGGAGTAGAGATAGGCAAGACATGCCTACCCATAGTTGGCCCTCCGTGCCTCTCCAAAGTCCTGGAAGAGGGTTAACCACCTCAATGACACCGTTTTCCCACCATTGGCAAAGAGATAAGCCCCCAACAAGTGGAGAAGGAAAGCCTAGCCATACGAACACACTCCTCCCTAGTCCTCTGTGGGAGAAACATGTAATCCGACACCAAGTCGAAGTAGCGGATGGTCTCAGTGGAGTACTTCCTCCCTAACATGTCGAGACCCAATTGGATGCCCTACACACCATCCAAACTGATGATAGCCCCTTCGAAGCTAAGGCCGGTCATGTGGTAAAAGTCGTATGGAGTCACCGTCATCTCCTGCTCAGTAATATGAAAGGTGTGGGTAGTATCCCACCACCTCTCAATGAGGCACTGCGCCGAGGTACCACTCGTAGACTTCTTTGGAAGAAGATTGATGATGGCTTAAAGCTCGCCTCTCGGATATAGCCCCTAGTTTCAGGGACAAAAAGGTTGTACCACTCCACCACCTTATTAGTGCTTCCCCTACTAGCATAAAGGGATGGTGACTGCAAAAAAGGAAAAATGACGTTAGCAGAATTTGGAAAATATGATGTTTTGGTGCAAGAATGAAGGTAAAAAGAAGATGTAGTGATATGCAGATGCAAAAATGACAAAAAGGTGTGTTAGGATTGCATATAGAAATGAAACAAATGGAAAAGAAGTGAAAATGGGCTGAGTAGAGCTTCTGCCAGATGTCTCACATATGCAGGTCAAAGCTCACGACTGCAGACAAGACCCCGCGTACGCAGGGCCATCCCCACGTACGCAGAGCTTTAAGAACAGAGTTACATACGCATGAATATAAGCTGCGTACGTAGGCCCAATCCCACGCATGCAAGAACACAGACAGAAGTAGTTCTTCGACATTTTCAAAGATACATCATCCAAAATCAACCCTAGACATGTTCCTACCCCTTCTAAGGTGTTAGGTTTTCATCTAAACTCATCCCATAGTAAAACCCAATCATTTACATGGCCAAAAACACATTGAAACAGAAGATTAGAGAGGAACTTGAAAATGAGAAAAAGTTTCAAAACTTACAGATTCAGCCGTGAGAATGTGATTCTCTGGCCGGTATGTCAATGGTGGAGACCCTACCAACCTTGTTGCTCCACTCTAGCGGGGGAGGTGAAATGCATCAGAAAAATTATTTCTTTCAAAAAAAGGGACATCTCAAGATTACCCCAATTAAGGCGCAAAATTATCAAAGGACTCCCCAGTGAACGGTAAAGAAAGTAGAAGACTCTTCCCCCGATCAGGCACATTAAAAACCATCCCCAGTGAGGAAGCAGAAGATTCTTCCCCAGTGAGTCCAACATAAAAAAAAAAAAAAAAAAATCCACAATGAGGAAGCAAAAGATTCTTCCTCAAAGTCCTCAGCGAACCATGAAGGAAGCAGAAGATTCTTCCTTAGTGGATCACACATCTACACTATTCCTCAACGAGTTTCTCATCCCCAAGCAAGTCATGAGAGGCAGATGATTCCTTCCCATGCGTATCTACTCCTCAACGAGTTTTCACCATCTCCGATGGATCCAAAAATCAAGACTACTCGTGCACATATCCTCTAGGAGTTGAATATGCAGGCACGGTAGAAAAGGGTAGAGATAGTGATAGAGAAGGAGACCAAGGTCAACTCGAGGCAAGAGCCTTACCAGAAAAGGTAGAGAAAGAAATGAAGAAGACAAGAGGAACAAGTCACCAGGAGAAGTTTAAGGGAAGAGCCTCGGATGGACACCATAGAGACTATATCATTTTGTTGTTTGTTAGGTTAGCTGGTAAGAGCACCTTTGTTTGTTAGTCACTCGCCATATTCTTTTTAAGTGACTCTAGGATAGCGAGTCACTCGCCATTTACTCGCAAATGGCAAAATAGGTTATGGGATAGTGAACCTGTCGTTACTCGTTTCCCGAGCAAGAAAGGTGGGACTTCAGACATACGACTCATACGCAGCTCTTCGGAGTTGCACCCCACCCTATGTATGCGTGATGTGTGTTGTGTGCGTGGGTTAGGCCCGAGCCATAGGTCGAAACAAAATGTTTTGTCTCTTATTCTTTTGATTCCGTTAGAGAAGATCACAAATCAAAAAAGGGGCATCTGTAGACACCGCATTTTGTACCCCTTACGACTCGGGTCCCCATTCCCCAATGATGCTCGAACTCTAAGGCCCAAGGCCAGTTTAGAGCCCAATCAGATATCAAATTGACTTGAGGAGTGTTGAAATGGAAAATATAATCTTTTAAATAAGCAAAAATCTATTTTTTGAAATAAAATGACCAAAGTGGCTCTCAGCCTGCGTACGCGGACCAAAGCATGTGTTCGCAAGTACATTCCTACATATGTAGCTAGGGTTTCAGAAGCATAAGAAAGACAAGTTTTCTGCAATAATGGCTGAGGTTTGGAATGAATCCCACATCATCTGGGAGCCGTTCCAAACCCCATTTTTTCAACTATAAAAAGCCTTACATGGGACATATCTATAAAACTCATAGAAATCTTGAGGGAAAAACCTAAGATTCACTAGAAAATAGTGAATCAAAAGGGAGTTTTTCACAAAATACCCTCAAGTCATTTTTATTTGATTGGAACCTTTTCTGGCCACAATCCTTTTAGTTTAACGTTGCTAATCACTATTTTATTGAATTGTGATAGATTTGATTATGCGCACGCAGGCTTGATTATGCACACATAGGCTTGTTCTAGCGTGCATGATGCTATTGCCCCAAAACCCTAATCTTTTAGTTTGTTTGTTTTGTCTTTGCTTCCACATGCTTGTTTGTTTAGTCTCTTTTCCATGCTTTTATGCTTTCAATGCCCATGTTTCACACATTTAATTGCTTGGTTTGCTATCACATATTAGAGTTAGGGCTTGTTTAGTGTTTTCCTTGTTTTAAATACCATGAACATGCATTCACATGCTCATGCATAATGCCATAAGTGCTGTGTTGATGCAAGGTAAGTAAAGGGTAAGTCATACATTAGAAATGTCCATGCATTTGTGTTTTGGTTTTATTTTGATGATATGATGAAGCATGCTTAGATGTATGATTAGGGTTTCTAATGTGTTAATGCTTTATTTTTTGATATGTATTGTTTGATGATATGCTTGCTGCCATGTTTGAGGCTGCTGCCTTGTTTAGATGTATGATAGGGTTTTCACATGTTAGATGAATGTTAGGGTTTCTTTTGTGTGTTTGGCTCTCTTTTGCTTTGTGGATAGATAAGTATGCTTGTTTAGGGTTAAAGATGCCATGCATGTTAGTGTGTGTGTGTGTGTGTGTGTGTGTGTGTAAAGTATTTAAATAGTTTTTAATAGGGTTAAGACATAAGACACAATTATGGGAGGTCAACCTTAGGGTTAGGCGATCTTGGGTGCATAACACCTTCCCAAGAGCATACCTAAACTACAAACCTATACTCTGGTAGTAAGATCAAAAGTCCTTCCTCGAAAAGGACACTATATATATAGTTCCTAGACCATTGCAAAAACTAGGTGGCAACTCCAAAATCGACCCCTTGTGTCCACAACCGCGTTCATTTAATCCTATTTCTTTTTACCTCAAAGTATCTAGGTTTTCAAAACACCTCTCTCTCAAGATTCAATTCGGCCATGATCGTTTAATCTTATCTATCTTTTCGAGATTCAAATCGACCGTGCTCGTTTAATCTCACGCGGATTCAATTCGGCCATGACCATTTAATCATATCCATCTTTTCGAGATTCAATTTGACTGTGCTCATTTAATCTCACGCAAATTCAATTTGGCCATGACCGTTTAATCCTATCCATCTTTTCGAGATTCAATTCAACCATGCTCGTTTTATCTCACGTGGATTCAATTCGGCCATGACCGTTTTAATCCTATCTATCTTTTCGGGATTCAATTCGACCATGCTCGTTTAATCTCATGCGGATTCAATTTGGCCTTGACCATTTAATCCAATCCATCTTTTCGAGATTCAATTCGACTATGGTCGTTTAATCTCACACGGATTCAATTCAGCCATGACCGATTAATCCTACCTTTTCCAAAAACTACTCTCATTTAAAATTGCATTGTTCCTACGTTTTCAAATTTCCCAAAATTTCCCTGTTATGATGCATAGTTTCTCATGTTTACCTAGCATTCCTCCTAATTTTTCGTTGTTTTTCTGTGTGTTTTCATAGCATCCAACATTCTCATATGGCCTAAAAAATTAAGTTTTTCTCGCACGAATAGGTGCAAACATAATTATGCATGACATGTGAAAGCATGCAAGTGTGATTATGTAAATACCCAAGCGTGCAAATAAAATATTTTTCCCAATAGCATCATGGCATAAATCCTAAAAAAAATATATATATATAAATGTGCAAAAATATCAAAAAATAAAATAAATACTAGCATGTTTTCCTACTTGATTGGCTACTAACATGCTTGTAGAAAATTAAAAGGAAGAAAAATAGACACTGGCCTCAAGTGCAGATCTGGAGACTGAAGCTGTGGACTGAAGCTGAAAGTTGGACCCACCAAATCGCGACTTGCTCTAGAGAACTTTTTAGTAGTAAGAATTCAGAGAAATAGAAGCAAAATGGTCAAAATGAAGCCTCAAGACCACTTTATAGGGCCTTGTACGGCCTGGGCTGCCCAGCGCAACTTGAAGGGCTGCCAGGTCTACCCGGCGCACCTACAAGGGTCACCGGTCAGCGTTGATCCGGTCAAAGTTAACCGGTTGACCTTTGACCCAAAAAAAAAAAAAACAAAGTTTCTTTCCCAGTTCTGAGGGCTAAGTCAGAGAAATTTTTCTGGATTAGTTGCAGCAGCTCAACCTTGTCAGGTAAAACCGGTCTCGATCCATGAACAACGCAGTTTCCACATGCGATTTTAGGGAAATAAAATGTGGAATCACGTTCTTTATCCAACACCTCTCATTGCGCTCGAGATGTTAGATAAAGAAGGGGCAGTTGTAGACATCGTATTTTTTCTGCCCTTGATTTACGTACCAAACCCCAAAAATTCCAAAAATATTATCTTTTCTCCATGGGGCGCGGAAACATATAGATTGACATGGCGCATCCCGTTCGGGCATCGGAGCACTCGAAGTGCCATTTTAAGTCAAATTGCCCCTAGTCAACCCTGGGTTAACAGAAAGTCAAAGTCGGTCAAAATAATCCTAAAATGACATTTTTCATGTTTCTACACCAAACCTAAGCTACTCAGTGATTTTCGTTAACTTTGATCAAGTTTGACCAAGTTTGACCTAAGGTTGACTCCCGAGGGCACCAGAAACCAAAATTTTGATCCAACTGTCAAAATGGGTTGGGATCAACACCATTGCAAATATTATCAAATCCCCTTTCCAACGACTATTCATGGGTCAAAATTGGAGTTAAAACGGTTGAGATATCTAGAAAACTGTGAAAAGTGCGTCAGTACGCTTCCCATGGCCATAACTTTTGATCCGACCATTGGATTTTCGATTTCTTTAGTGTTATGGTAACTAGACATCCAGAGATTTCCAAGGACACCAAGATCAGCTCAATTTGAGTCTGGGAAATCCTTCAAATATTCATCCAAAGTTGAACTAGGAAAAGGCCAAAACTACTGACATCAACTGGGTGGCCGGCAGCCCTTCAAGGTGCGCCAGAAGCCGAAGGGGCATTTTTCCCGTATAAATGCCCCCAGACCCCTCATTTTGCAGGGAAAAAAAAAACTTTTAGGTAGTTTTGGGCAAATTCTCTCTCTCTCTCTCTTCCAAACACATTTTGCTGCGACTTAAATAATGCTCCCAAGTGCAGGATTATCGCGAAGTAATAACTCGGTAAGTTCGAGGTCGAATCCACAGGGAAATAAGAATTTATTAGCAAACCACAAGAGAATAAAACTAATTAATAAAGTTTAATTGAAGATATTTTTGATGGTTTAGTAAAGTTAATTTAAATTGAGAGAAGATAACAATATATTAAGGCGCTAAGGTTTAAGGATCCACACACAACACATCTATTGGTAGTCTTAACAATATTTATTTTATAACTCAAATAAAATTCATTCGAAGGATGCTTAGTCCGATGATTTAACAATAGAAACTCATGAATTAATTGTCTAAGGTAGTTTCATGAAATTGATTGATTTTAGGCAAAACAAAACTAGTGAATTAGTTCGCAGGGAATACTAAGCATTTAACGTGCCCAAAGTCTACGATAAATTAAAGGATTATACAGAACTAAACACTTTCCTAGGTGAGTAAAACAATCAAAAATATAAAAATATAAGCATTAAAACCAATAAATGATTGTTAAGAAAATACCAATAAACGGTTAGGTTTCACCCTTTGCCTTAACAAGGCTTCTAGCAAGCCATAACACAAATAAAACTCTAAAAACTGTAAAGAAGCTTTAAGAAAACCTAAATTATATTCTATGGCAGCTCTCCCCTGAATTTCTCCCTAAAGAGCCTTTAAATAGGTCAATGAATCCTATTACAAGTTGAATTCCCGTTTGGAGAAAATCTCAGGTTTTAGGGTTCATTTAACCGACGTTTTCGGCCCATTTATCTTCATAATTATGACTTTTGGTGAACTACAAAGTTGTAGCCCTTTAAGTTAGCTTTCCAGCTCAACTTTAATCATCTTGATTGGACATCTGAGCCGAAAGTTATACTCTAAATACTAACTAGTGCGCAGGCTGGAATCCTAATCCGAATTCGACTTGGATTTGGTGCAAATTTCCTTTGATTCCTTGCTCCAATTAGACTCGAATTTAATTGGGTTGGCCTTCTTTGACTTCATCATGACTCTTGTAAAAGTGAAGTCCATTAGTTTTTTTCTTTGCACAAATCCACTTATTTAATTTTATTATCCTACAAAAGACAAATTCACACATTAAAATTCAATTAAGCACAAAATTGATTATTCAGCATTATTCCAAAACCAACTATAAAATGCATGAATTAACTCAAAATTAGTATGATAATGCTTTCTAATAATGATATAAATATGCAAAATTAAGCTATTATCACACTTCCCAACCAACTCATTGCTAGTCCCTAGCAGTTTAAGTGACTCGAGACAAAGACACAAAATAACAAAAAATTATTACTTTAGTAGAAATAGTTAATCAAATGTCAAAACACTAACAACCACCAAAGACATTCCACATGCCATCAATACTTAGTGTGTGAATAGTTTAGCCAACACAAACACAACCTTAGTCTTAAGATAAAATATGGCTTGAATTTCTATCCAAAGTTATGCTTCAACTCAAATCTCACAGTTGTTAACACTCAACAAATAAAATCACTCCGAAAAGGGTGTAACACTCTCAAATATATGTGAGCAGAATAATGTAGAACAAAGACTAATATCTCACATATAAATAAGATGAAGAATGGTGAAGCAAAATAGAGGACATTTATAGACTTATGAAAGGATGCCGAACACTAAGAATATTACACCACACACATTGACTAGTCATGTCAAGATCCAAACCATACCTTCCTTAAGATCAAATAGGACTTTCATTGGGATGTAATGTAGGGTAAAGAGGAGGAATTTAGAACAAAGGGTATAGGTAAAAATAAAAAGTGTTCCCAAGAATAATTAGAGAGACAACTTCTTTTGAGTATATGACAATTGATTTATCCTCTCAAGTTTCTTGAATATTGCACTTTCACTTTCTTTCTTTTTTCTTCAAAATTTCAACAAATTCATTCTCTATTTCTTCCTCTTTCACATTCTTTTTTTTTTTTCAACATTTTTCTTTTTCTGTTTATGACTCTTTTTTTCTTTTTTCTTTTTTGCGTGAGTCCTCCTTTTCTTCCAACTATTTCACCACAAATTATCCGCAATAAAACAATTTGATTGCATTCATTCTTGGAACACTTTAGGAAAGGGTTGAGAAAGAATGGCTAAAATAATAGGCTAAAATGGGTTACTAGTGGTAATGTATAAAGAAAGAAAATAATAAAGGCTCAAAATTAACAAAGATGGCCTAAAATCATCTCTTAAGGATTGGGATAGTTCTTCAAAATCCTTGACTTTAATATATTCAAGTGTGGCATAAAATTGATGAATTCTTAGCATTTGACCAAATCAAAGAATAATGAGACTAAGCAACAACAAAGTTATGTGATTCCAAATGAAAAATGAGATCAAAAGAAATTAACCCTCTAAAAAAGCTGAATGGCTCAAGAACTCACTTGGGTTATAGTCTCTACATTTTATTTTCAAGAATTTCAAAGTCATCTCTATCTCTCAACCAAGAAACATGTTCATGTGGCTAAAGTGCATGTGCATAATAGTTAAGCATGAAAAATAGTGGCATTCTTTAGATAGAAGTAGCATAAAGAACTTTGACTTAAAACTCTTGCTAAAGCAACACTTCTTCTTCTTCTTCTTTTTTGTTTTTTTTGTTTTTTTGTTTTTTCTGTTTTTGGTTTTTGGTTTTTTTGTTTTGTTTTGTTTTTTTTTTTGAAAATTGGATTAAAAAAAAATCACTAAAAACAACCCAAAAAATAAAAAATAAAATAAAATAAAATAAAAAATAACATAAAATAAAACCAAATGAAAATCATCTCAAGTTCCTCCCCCCAACCTAAAACTTACATTGTCCTCAATGATAACAAGGAAAAACAATAAAGAGTAAAGATTACAGAGAGTACCTTGAAGAAATGAACATAAATGAACAAAAAAGAACTTTAACACCTGCAAAAGGGGTTAGAAAACAAAACAACAAAAATAATAATAATAAAAAAAAAAAATACAATCTAAACTACGACACAAATACTAATGCTAATTGCTTGGCAAGTCTTGATAAATGGGATCCTCCAAATTAATGGATTCCTCCTCTTGTGAAAAATTCCCAAGAAATGGCTTAAGACGTTGTCCATTCACCTTAAATATGTTACCATTCTTAAGATTTTCAATTTTTATGGCACCATGGGGGAAAACATTTTTAACAATGAAAGGTCCAATCCATCTAGATCTCAATTTTCCGGGGAACAAATGTAACCTAGAATTCTACAAAAGAACTTTTTGAGATGGTTCAAAAGGTTTCCTTAAAATTTGTTTGTCACAAAAAACCTTCATTCTTTCTTTAGAAATCCTAGAATTCTCATACGCACCACGCCGAATTTCTTCCAACTCATTCAATTGCAATCAATGAACTAGCCTTGTCTAAGTTAAAGCTAAACATCTTTATTGCCCAATATGATTTATGTTCCAATTCCACGGGCAAGTGACAAGCTTTACCATAAACAAGTCTATAGGGAGACATACCAAGAATATTTTTATAGGCAGTGCAGTACGCCCAAAATGCATCATTCAATCTCAAAGATACCTTATTTGTCCTCCTAAGATACCTCATTTTGTTTGATAACATCCTTGTTTGCCCCCCTTTATATGCTTCACATGTTTGTTTGCCCCTGTTTGGCATCTTTTGCTAGCTTGTCTTTTAGCATGTTTTCCTTCCATTTGTTTCTTTGCTTGTCTACTGGCTTGTTTCTTTTGTCTTTGCATGTACACGTATGGAGCATAGACACTTGGAGTAAGGGTGCGACCTTCTAAGCGTGAGCAAAAAGGGCAAAGATGCAAGCAAAAGGATGCAAGCCCAGAAAGGGCAATGTTCAATAGATTAGGGGGCCTAGCCCCTCCAAAGCGGTCTTCTCTTTCTCTCTCTCTAAGCCTCTTCTCTAGAGCATGTATTAGGGTCCCTCTCCATTTACCCCCTTTATTTTCCTGCTCCTTGCTTGGGCTGCGTTCCCTAGGTATGGCAATGCCTGTTTTACATTTCTTGTACCTTGCTGGGCCATACCCTTGAAACGTTGGTAATGTCTAATTTACTTTCCCGCTCTATGTGATAGCATTGTGCATGACGTATGTATATATATATATATATATGCTTGCGTGTGTATGGGTGATTGTGCACTTTGTATGATGGACTCTCGTGGCTATGTGAGTGACCCTCTCCAGTCATGAGAGCTCTTGACCTTGTAGTATGGGTAAGCGCTCAAGGTGATTGCCATAGGTTCATATTCATGCTATATTGTGTGTACAATCATCGCGGTGTGATTTTCTTGATCCATGTCACCAAGTGACATTGGTTTCCCCATGTATGTGACACGCATCAACATGCTTAACACTTTGGAGGGCTTTAGCTTGTCACGGTGCGAGCATGTCGATACGCGCCGTATACACAAACGTAAAACCCTACCGGTGCGCCATAGCGCACTAAACGCGAAACTCTGTGCATCCCCATTGCCATATTCTCATGTCGAAAGCTTGGTGAGAATAGCGTTTGGCATGCTGTGATGCATCTGAGGCGAAGCACTGCCAGATTTCCACCACAAAAATATGGCGAAATGCTGCCAGATTTTCGCTATGGAAATTTGGTAACGACTTCAAACACACTTGGGAAGCATCGACTGAGACCACACCCATTCTGAAACCAAACCTCAAAGTCCAACACGTTTAAAGCCCCGAAAGCTAATGCCAATAGCTTGTTTTCAACTGCCAATGTCCTTAAATTATGATTTACCAAAACAAAGGATTGTCTATGCACAGGCGTTGTGGGGTGCCTAACACCTTCCCCACACGTAACCAAACTTCTAAACTCAATAATTATGATTTTTTACCCATCCACATTAGATTAGGAAAAATGACATTTTTTCTTAGCCTAGGATCAGTAATAAAATCAAATAGAGTTAGGTGACCAATCACACCTTAGGAAAAATCCAATGATTGGTGGTGACTTCACTTACCTTTGGTAATATCCTTAAAATCGACTCATATTCCAGTTACACACTCGAGGTACGACACACCTCTTCCACATGCACATAGGCACGTGAGTGTCACCGCGATTGGTGGTCGAGCAGTTGTGAGGCGTTGACAGTCCAAGCACATCAGGACTGAACCAATCACAACAGTCACATTAGGTTTGATCCAAACATATCAGGATAGAACCAATCACAGCGGGTCACATCAGGTTAGGTCTAAACACATTAGGACAGAACCAAGCACAACATATCACATCAGGTTAGGTCCAAATACATCTGGACTGAACCATTGGCACAACATGACACATCATCCCTCTCAATCTTCACTTCATCACTTTTATATCTCTCTTGTTTTTTCAACTTCTCATTATTTTTTTTCTTTTCTCATAATTTTATTTCTCATTTTTTTAAACTCTCATCGTTATCTTTTTTTTTTTTTTTTTTTTTTTAAATCTCTCATTCTCATCTTCTCATCATTTCTTTTTCTCTTTTCACCTTCTTCTTTCTTTCTCTTTTCCTTTTCTTTCTCCCATCTTCTTTTCTTTTATTCTCTCTCTTCTTCTCTTCATCTTCAATTCCTCATTTTTTGTGAATCTCCATCTTTTTTTTATTTTTAAAATCTCACTTTTTTTTTTCTTTCCTATCTTTTTTGGACTTTTAAAAACTGCATTTTCTCTTTAGAGCATTAGCAAAGAAGAGTTGATTAGGAAATGGGTTCATTGCATTCTTTTCTTTTTATAGGGGCACATATTTACTCAACGCATCATTCATTCACTTCATTGTTATTATTATGCACCTTTTGCCTTTGGATGACCATCAATTCCCTAGAATTCCTAACACCTCTAGACAAAGATCAAAGATAGCTAAAAGAGACTCTAGATCAGAGAAGTTCTAAACACGACACAAGTTTTGAGACAAGAGAATATTTATGAACACAATAAGTTGGAAGAGACTTTAGACCAAAGAAGTTTCAAAGCACAACATGATTTGAATACAAAGAGGACCGTGAAGAAAGTTTGAAGTTGAACAAAGGAGGTAAAGAAACAAGGGATCAAGGATCCAAATGATTTTGCATATCAATGTATATTCTCTTTGAACTAGTTTTTCATGAATTACCCACCATCTTCATTGATTAGTTCAAACATGAATTTAAAATTTGATCATCTCTAGTCAACTTGATCATTGTCCTTGTTTGAACATGCACACCCCACTTCTCTCTTCTTATATTCTCCTTAATCAACCATCTTTAATGTATGATCACTTTTCTCCTCATCATGGTTGCCTTAGCTTGGAGCTAGTCTCATCTTCCCTTATATGGTCATTCCTTTGTTAGTCTCATTCATGGATTACCCCTAGCTTAGGGTAAGTTCACAATTTTCCTTGTGGCTCTTCTTCATTTTTTTTCATGATGCCCTAACTTTTGCCTAGGTTGCCCTTTCAAGTTTTCAACCTAACGGGCCTTTCTTCTTCTTCTTCTTTTTCTATTTATTTTTTTCTTTTTTTCTTTTTATTTTTACAACAAAGGCTAGGCTTTCCAAATTTTGTAGGGCTAAACAATCTCAACTGATCAGAGAGGACTTGTTTTCGGACCATAACGAGGCTGAGATTCTAAGGCTTAAGAAAGAAAAGGTATTTAAGGCTCAAATTCAATTTTATTCTCAGGGTATCCTAACTGTCAAGAATTACTACTCATCTCGTGCTTGCATTGTTTCTTCTTTTTCATCCATTTTCCTTGTCCCTTTTGATTCTCACTTCCATTTTCTTTTCCTTTCTTGTTTTCTTCTATCTCTTCCTTTCCCATTTATTTTTCTTTTCTTTGCTTTTTTCTTTTTTTCTTATTACATGCCCCTTGTTAGGAAAAGGGGTATCCTTTCATTTATAAATCATCCTTAATCCCTCCATCATTCATCCACAAAATTTGCCTTTGGTATATGATTGATAATTTCCAATATTA
This sequence comes from Notholithocarpus densiflorus, assembly GCA_030021035.2. Lineage (NCBI taxonomy): Eukaryota > Viridiplantae > Streptophyta > Magnoliopsida > Fagales > Fagaceae > Notholithocarpus > Notholithocarpus densiflorus. Next base: position 610,221 of record JARYZH020000019.1, on the reverse strand, counting down.
GAGTATGCCCCTAGTGTTAAGGGTAACCCTTTCAAATCACCATCTCTTAAGAACATGCCCCTAGTGTAGGGGGTAATCTCTTGGCATGGGTATAAAGAAGGAATTCATCTAGGCTCAACGGGGTTAGCAAGTGGAAATAATCACCCATTGTAAAAAGGGTAGCAGAATAATGGCTTCTCATCCCTTCAACCTCGATTGCTTAGCCTTTCCAAACCTAGATTAGTCTTTTCATCTCATCAAGTTCTCATCACTGTAGTGTTATCCATGTGAAACAACAAGTTATTCATTCAATTTCTCTTTCCCATCTTTGAACTCACTCGTGGTTTGTGCTTTAAGGAATCTCTCTCATCACTCATTCTTCTCATTCTTGTGTACTCTCTCACTTGATAGAAGTCCTTTTTTTTTTCTCTCCCACCCTCTTTCTCACTTTCATGCTTGCTCTTTATGATTGAATGAACTAAGTCATCTTTTGATTCCTTATTTGGATTAAACAATATTTTTTAGGTTTAAGGATTCATTCATTTCAAAACTAGCAAAAAGAGATCACATGATATATGTCATATTTGAATGGCTATCTTTATTGAAAGTGAAATAACATTGTTATGAAAATTCAAATGAACATGACCTAACAACATAACATATGGAAATACTCAACAACACAATAAGGGAAAGACTAAATAACACAACACAGGGAAAGACTCAAAAACATTGTTAGGGTCATATTTTATGTAATTAGCTAATCCTTTAACAAAATGCACTTTACTTGTAATTAGGTAGATCTAAGATGGGTTTAATACATCAAGAAATATGTTGTTCAAAGCATATCAAGTGTTTGTATTGAAAGTTATGAAGATTGGTCCAAGAAACAAGTGAAGAAAAGCCTTTCATTAAGTCTTGACAGATAGCTCGATAGATGTTTGCTATCGAGACTTAATGTGAAGCTCGATAGATAGCTCGATAGTAGCTCAATAGCAGCTCGATCTATCGAGACTTACGATTTTCAATTTTCCAAATCTGAAATTCGGCCCAAGCTTTTGTATTTGTTTAGGGTTTCTTTTCTCACAACCCTAGACATATATAAGGCTTATTTTAAAAGCCATCGACACGAATACAGAGACCAAGAGACTTACTTTCTCTGTGAGAAGCTACTGCGTTTGTATGCCATAGGGTTTTGTAACCAAGTGCTTCCAAATCTTCGTTATTGATGAAGTGAAGAACTTTGTAGCCAACAACATCTGTTCAAGTTGATGGAGTTAGTCATGTATGGGGATTCGTGCAAAGGGTTAGTTACAGATTGGAGATTTTTGCATCAAAGGAAAGAATGCTACTACAAGATCAAGTCTAATTGGGTATTGGAGCGAAGGTTCAATTGTAGGTTGGTATTTCAGGATAGGCCAGGGTAGTTGGTAAGACTCCTTATACTTGTAATTGCTTAATTGTTGATTAGTGAATTCTTGGGAGTGGTGACCTTAAAATCACCCGGTGGGGTTTTTGCCTTACGAGAGGTTTTTCCCATTTTTCAACAAATCATCATGTCAATTTAATTTCCACTGCATTTAGTTTAATTGGTGATTTGTTCGTGCCTTCGTGATTTGCATGCAATTGAACCTATTTAATCAACTTGGGTAATTGAATTAATTAACCAGGGTCAAGCTATCTTAACCCAACAAGTGGTATCAAAGCAGGCACACTCTGATTAGGTTTTAATCATTGCTGTGTGATCCATAATCCATTGATCCCTGTTGTTATGGATCATGGGCAATCCCTTATTATTCCTCCATTTTTTGATGGTACTAACTATGCATACTGAAAAGTACGCATGGGAGCCTTTTTGTAGTCTTTAGATGAGAAAGTATGGCTTGCAGTTGAAGTAGGTTGGAAGAAACCTAAAGAGCCATCAGCAACGTGGGATGATACTAAGATCAAAGTTGCAAATTTTAACAGTAGAGCACTGCATGCTCTGTTTAGTACTGTGACCAATGAAGAATTCAAGAAGATCTCTTCCACTGACAATGCAAAGGAAGCATGGACTATTCTTCAAAATACCTACAAGGGCGCAAAAGTTGTTAAAAATTCCAAGCTCCAAAGGCTCACTGCCAGTTTTGAGGAAATAAGGATGAATGAGAACGAGTCATTCGATGAATTCTATGCCAAGCTCAAGGACATAGTGAATTCAGCCTTCAATCTTGGAGAACAAATTCCGGAGCTCAAGATTGTTAGAAAGATCCTCAGATCTCTTCCGAAAAGATTCCATGCCAAGATCACTACCATAGAAGAATCAAAGGATCTTGACTCTATTCCTTTGATAGAGCTAATTGGGAACTTGCAAACCTATGAACTAGGGTTAGCAAGGGTAGCAAAGGCAAGAACATGGCTTTGAAGGTTAAGAATGATGATAACGATGAGTCGTTTGAAGATGAGGATACTAAGTTAAAATCTTATATCACCAGAAAATTCAAGAAGTTCATCAAGAATGCGAACGTCAAAGCAAGTGATAAGGATCGCAAACAGTCTGCATTCTCTCAATTCAAGTCCCAAGACAAAGGTAAGAGAGAATTCAAGGATGCCGGTCAAGGCAATAGTGTTCCTATTGGGCCAAAGTGCTACGGGTGTGAATGATTTGGACACATGAAGCAAGAATGTCTCACATATCTCAAATCCATTGGCAAAAACAAAGCCCTAGCTGCCACCTTGAGTGATACAAAACCAGAAGTAGATTCTGATGACAGTGATCAAGAGGGGATAGTGAGTGCTTTCACAGCTACTGTTGAGTCCCCTAAGGAAGCAGTAGAACTAATTGATGAAGAAGAAGAGTTAATAGAATGAAAGTTTGAGAAGATGGACGAACCGGACGACATCCACATTGCTTACTCTAAGTTGTACAAAGTCTCTAAGAAGCATGAGAAGCTTTACAAGTTAGCCATAATAAAGCTCAGTGAAGTGGAGTTGGAATGTGAGGAACTTTCCACCAAGGTTGATGAAGCTAATCAAACCATTGGAGCACTAAGGTTTGAGAACAACTTTCTTGTTGAAAAGACCAAGAAACTGGATGCTGAACTGTTTCAGGTAAAAGCACAATTGGAAAGGACTTCAAGTGCCAAGCTGGATGAAATGCTCAACTTTCGAAAGTCTGTATCTAACAAAATAGGTCTTGGGTATGATCATTCCCTCTCTTCTTGCAGTACCTCTTCTAATACTTTAAATAGAGTTATTTTTTTTTCCACCTGCTAACAATGATAAATCTGAGGTAACTGATCCTAAGACTGAAAATGTGAGTGAGGATAAAAGTGATAAGGGAAAATCCATTCTAGGAGTACCTCCTAAGGTTGGTAAGGAAGAGACCAAGCAGAATAATCATCGCTCCACCAATAAGAAGTCTCAACCAAAGAAACCTCATTTCTGCCATTACTATGGAGTATTTGGGCACACTCGTCCAAATTGTTATAAGTGGTTAGCAACTCAACAAAGCAATAGTGTGTCATCTTTTGGGAACCAAAATCAACTCCAACTTTCTTTAGCCCCTTTTTGAGAACTTCTTAAGGTGGTCATGTTACTCTCTAATTTCAATGGTTTCAACTCTCCTCCTTATCCATTTGAACAAAGGTTCATGCAAAAGAAAGGCTCTCCATCTAGGAGGAAAAAGATTCCAAGTGATTCCGTCTCTTTCCTGATCTCATGCATGGTGTGAGTTGTGGCTTGTGCTAGTCTAGTTTTTGATGCTTTATTTGTTTACTTGTTTGTTTGCCTTATGTTTTGTTTTAAGTTTTTTATTAATTAAAAAAAAAGGGAAAATTTTGAAAAATACAAAAATAGTGTGTGTTTTTTTATACTGGTACTTGTGTACCTTGGATGGCCTTTGAAACAAAGTTCTTAACTTTGTATCTCTTGTAGCTTAGATGAGAATCTTCATGCACAATTAAGCAATGTGAGCTTTGTGGCTCTTTCATGTGATTTGTATGATTTGGTTGATCTTTTATCTTTCATATCTTAAATCACTCTTCTTGACGGGAAGGACTAGAAAATCCTAAGAGAAAGGTATAAAAAACCATTTCACCATTAAACTCGTCAATTATATAACATCTTTGTGCAATTCTTAAAAGCTGTGCCCGGTAAGGTGTAGCACTTGCACAGCAAAAACAAGATGCTTGGCTTACATAATTGGGTAATTCTCTTCTTTCTTATATACCCATGCATGTTATGTCATTTTATGCTTAAAAGAAAAATGTGCAAAGATCATGTAAAGCAAAAAAGAATCAAAATGCTTTCAATATGGTTGCAAGTGTGTTTCTAGGAGATGTGGGAGTTATATGATGTACCTCGAAGGTGATAGTCCCCATCAAATAGTTTTGATTGTGTGTGAATGTATTTGATCCTCCTATATCATTACTCTTCATATAATGATTTACTTATGCTCTTTTGCAAAAGTTTCACACACAACATGCATACTCTTTGCTACTCTTGATACTATTGTACAGGTACAATGTGATTTATCCATCACAAGGAATACATGTGGTAGTATATGCTCTCTAAACTCTCTAAATTTGTTTTTGAAATAAAATTGGTTAGACGTGTTTAGTGTGTTTCTTTAATCTAGGAATGCTTTGCATCTAGAATTGTTGATGTGTTTGAGTGCTTAACATGCTCTTTGATTGCTTGTTATAGTGTCTATCTTGAGTGTTTCATCTCATGCTGTTTTCCTTCCTAAAAAACACCTTTTCTAAACTCTCAATAGAAGCTCGATAGTAGCTCGACACCTCTTCGATCTATAGAGATTTTTTGGGTTTTCTCGATACCTCTCGACAGATAGCCCAATCCATCGAGCCTCTTCTCTGAAGTCTCTATTTGGTCGATAGCTTCTTGACACCTCTTCGATCTATCGAGCCTATTTTGCCATCGATACCTCATCAATCTATCAAGATTTAGTTCTCGACACCTCATCGATACCTTTTCAATCTATCGAGCTGCACTTTTCTATATATATCAGAGGCCCAATCCGACTCATTTCAAACCCAAGTATCTCGATACCTCTCTTTTCTCTCTCAATCCAAACCTCTTCTTTTCACAAAAATCCTTCTTCCTTTCTCAATTTTGGCCTCCTCCAAGCCTTAATTTGTTGGTAAGTCTCTCTAATCCTTCTTTCTCTCCATCTTTCATGCATTCATGCATTTTTATGACCTAGCTTTTAGGTTTTGGGAAATGTTTGGGGTTTTTGTGGTTTTGCTAAGTTTTTTGGGTTGGGTTTTGTTAAGATGATCTCACATGCTCATGCATTGCATTCTATGCTCATTATAACAATGTTCCATGCATTCTAGGATTGTGTGACTGATTATACCTTGTGAATGTTGTAGTTTGGATTGGGTTCTACCCATGATGCAATTTTATTTAGCACGTAACTTGTTCATGCATCATCATGCATTGTACGTCGTTCTTTTCTTCTTTCCTGTGCCTTATACTCTTACTGTGTTTCTCTATTTCTCTTCTCTTCTCTCTCTCGATTTAGTTTCCTTCTCGTGGCACCTAAAAAGTCTGTTCCTTCTAATAACCCGATAAGACGTCGTGGTTCTTCTTCTTTTTCTTCTTCTTCTTCTTCCTCTCTTCCTAATTCTGTAAGGTTCCGTGATGAGAAGGCACGAGATGACTTCTTTGAGAACTTCTATAACCGAGCGATTCATTTGGAACACCAAGTCATTTTGTCTGACTTTCCAGACACTCCTCTACCCGGTGCATTTAGCTCTCAGGGTTGGGCTTCTCTATGTGAGATACCCAAGAGGTGTCCCGGTGTGTACTTTCAGGAGTTTTATTCCAACATGCATGCCATCGATACCTCTGTACCTAGGTTTACTATGGTATCCTGAGGTACACGTATCGTAGTTACCCCAGAATTCATTTTTGAGGTACTACATGTTCCTAGGGTTGATCATCCTGATTACCCTAGTCACCGTCGTCTCAGTTATGTCTCTTGAGACGAGATGGACTCACTCTTCTATGAGAAGGCCATGGTGTGGGGAGATAATCTTAATTTCTCCACAACTGAGTTTGCTAAGGGTCCAAGGATCCTCAATATGGTGATGACCTTTGTACTCACTCCACAGTCTCACTATAACACTATCACCAAGCCTCGTGCTTGTTTCCTTCTTCCTCTTCTGAAAGATCTTTCTATAGATTTTCCTTCACATATGATAGTATTTATGATAGATTGCTATCGAGACACTAACACACATGATAAGCTAATCTTTCCTTCAGCTATCACTCACATCCTTTTACACACGTGCACGTCACTATTCCTCTTTCTTCTCCTTTCTATGTTATGGGTGCCATCAGCAAGGAATCTATTCGGAGGAGTGATGCATAGTTGGTTGCTAAGCGGCCTCGTGTGGAGTCTACTTCGACAGATGCTGCTCTTACCCCTAGACCCTCTTCCTCATCTACTCTTCCCTCTTCTTCTTCTAGAGCTGAGGTCTCTCTCGCTACCATCATGGATCAACTTCAGCTCATGCATGCTGACTTTGGTAGTCATCTTGACCATCTTTCTGATGAGATGTGTCAGATGAACACCAAGATTGGTCGCATCACTCGCCGCTAGTCTGGCCTTGATGGTTTTTCTCCTTCTCCTTCTCCCTCACCCAATCCAGCTAAGTCTTCTTCGGATGGTGGAGATGATGATGATGATAATGCTTCTTCCTTCGAGACTGATGGTGAGATAATTCCCTTTTAGTTATTCACCCTTTGTCACTTGTGACAAAAAGGGGGAGTAGTTTTGTATATGAGAGTAGTCTTTTTGTTAGGGGGAGAGCTAGCATAAAGATAGACTAGTTAGGGGGAGAGTGTTTTGAGTGATGTAGTGAGATTTTGTTGTATCTTTTCTCTCTACATGTATCATGGTCTTGTGACCTTTTTACTCATACGTTGTATTGCTTCTTTCTATATATATATGATGTATGTTCTTCACCTTATCTCACACGTGTTGTTTCTTTTCTCTCTTTATACACATGTTTCTTCTTGTATACAACTTGTCTATGTTTTACACTTGATGCCTTGATGAATCTTGTTTAAGTGTTTCAGATAAGACAGGTTGCAAGTCTATCATGCCATGATATCTTTTCTTGCAAAGTTTTTCAAGAGATCATTGTATTAGTTAGGCTTATGTACTTTTGGCTTTTTGGCTTTTGTAATAGTTTTGGAGTTGTTGTTTTATACTTCTTTCATAATTATTCTTGTGGTTTTGTCACGGATTGCCAAAGGGAGAGATTGTTAGGGTTATATTTTATGTAATTGGCTAATCCTTTGACAAAATGTACTTTACTTGTAATTGGGTAGATCTAAGATGGTTTTAATACATCAAGAAATATGTTGTTCAAAGCATATCAAGTGTTCGTATTGAAAGTCATGAAGATTGGTCCAAGAAACAAGTGTAGAAAAGCCTTTCATTACGTCTTGACAGATAGCTCGATAGATGTCTGCTATCGAGACTTAATGTGAAGCTCGATAGCAGCTTGATCTATTGAGACTTATGATTTTTAGTTTTATAAAACTGAAATTCAACCTAGGCTTTTGTATTTGTTTAGGGTTTCTTTTCTCACAACCCTAGACATATATAAAGTTTATTTTAAAAGTCGTCAGACATGGATACAGAGACCAAGAGACTTATTTTCTCTGTGAGAAGCTACTGTATTTGTATGCCATAAGGTTTTGTATCCAAGTGCTTCCAGATCTTCATTGTTGATGAAGTGAAGAACTTTGTAGCCAACAACACCTATTCAAGTTACTGGAGTTAGTCACGTACTGAGATCCGTGCAAAGGGTTAGTCACAAATTGGAGATTTGTGTATCAAAGGAAAGAAGGCTACTACAAGATCAAGTCCAATTGGGTATTGGAGCGAAGGTTCAATTGTAGGTTGATATTTCGGGATAGGCCAGGGTAGTTGGTAAAATTCCTTATTCTTGTAACCGCTTGATTGTTGATTAGTGGATTCTTGGGAGTGGTGACCTTAAAATCTATTGGTGGGGTTTTTTCCTTGCAAGAGGTTTTTCCCATTTATCAACAAATCACCATGTCAATTTAATTTCCGCTACATTTAGTTTAATTGGTGATTTATTGGTGCCTTCAAGATTTGCATGCAATTGAACCTAATTAATCAACTTGGGTAATTGAATTAATTAACCGGGGTCAAGCTATCTTTACCCAATAAACACAACATTGAGAAAGACTCTAATAGACTTGGCAAATTGAAGACACAAAAATTGAAAAAGACTCAACAGAATTGAAATGGCTCGTCCTCTAGCGAAAGTATTCTCATGGATCAAATCTCTTAAGCGCATCCCTTCATTTGATCTTGCCTCATCTCTAGCATCTTGGCTTGGAAATCTCTCCATCATCTATCAAATCTTGAATCTCATGCTTCAACCTGAAGCAATTATCTGGCTTGTGTCCTGGCTTTTGATGAAAAGGACAATACTCATTCATGTTCCAAGTGTTTGGGATTTGAATTGGAAGAAGAGTAGGTTCAAGTGGCTTGAGGTAACCCTTCTTAGATAAGATTTCAAGGGCTTTTGACAACAATATGTGAATGTCATCAAATTCCCTTTTCTTTTTGTGGGTGTCATTGGTAATAACTTTCTTTCTTTCTTTTGGCTTACCAAAAATATCCTTGGCTTGTGGGCCATGTATTCCTTCAAGCCTTTGAAGTCGAGTGCTTACATCCTTCATTAGCTACTCTATGCGAACAAGTGTCTTGTTCATGATGTCGATACTTTCATTCATGCTCTTCATTGCTTCTTGGTATCTTCCTTAGTGAGTAGATATTGACAAGATTAGGGATGTGCTTTGAGATTATCTTAAGTGTCCCTGAAAATGAATTTGATCAAATAAACATGTGCTCCCAATGTCTTAAAGTTTTGGACCCAACGTCTTAATCAACTTTTCTTGCTTGCATCACCTTGTGGACTATATGTATGCTTCATTCATATTCTAAGTCTTGCATCATTTCATTATCTTAAAAATATAATGAGCTACATTAATCTTTCAAAATTCATGTTTTCCCCTATTGCTTAAAGCCCAATTATATCATTCACACATCTCGCCCTCTCTCCTTCCCTCATTTGGATCCAAGCCCAACATTCTTTCTTTCTTTTTCTTTTTCCTTGGGCTTTGAATCCAATTACAAGTCACTCGTCTTGCCTTCTCATCCACATTTGGGTTTAAGCATAGATTGTTCATGAATTTTGTAAGGTTAGTCTACATCTTGTGCTCTATTTGACCTTATGAAAATGGTCTCATCAATGAATTCAAACACAAAAGTCTATGCCCCATTTATAATGCAAGCCCATCATGCTTTGGAAAATTTCTTTTCTTATGAAAAACTTGTTTGAACTTGTATTTAAAATGAGCCATGACATTTAGAAGTCCACATCTTTCCTCTTCTTTTTCTTTTTTGATTACTTTATCTCAACACATCAAAATCTTTTTCTTGTCCCATTACAATGCCCATCTTGAATGTTCACTCTCTCACCTCATGAGGGCCTTGCCCCAAGTCTCAAAAGTTGGATCCATTTTTATCTTTCATTCTCAAATGGGCATTGCCCCTAGTTCAAAGAGTTTGGTCAAATGGTTCAAAAAGATTTCCTCTTTTAATTCCCATTGGGCTCATGGTGAGCCTACCCATGTCATTGGGTTTTAGGGTTTCAAAAGTTTCCAAAGTATGGATGGGTTCATAACTTTTCAATAAAGTCTATAACATACTCATGATCTTGAGCTCTCTTGCTTTTGAAAAAGATTTTTGAATTTTGACCCAAAAGTTATGGTATGTTATGATTTTATTGCCCAATGCCTTCCTCCAAAGTCTATGGTATAAGTATGGATGGGTTCATAACTTTTTTTTTTTGAATGGGCCAAAACTTAGGGTATATCATGCCTTTGTGGATCATCTTTCATCTTCTTTTTGAATTTTTCTTTTCAAAATTTTTTTTTTCTTTTTTTTTTTTTTCGAAAACTTTTCCTTTTCTTTTTTGAACATTCATCTCTTGAAAAAAATATATTTACAAAAGTTTTTTTTTTGAAAAATATTTTCCTTGAAATTTTTTTTTCTTTGCAAAACACTTCTTTTCTTGAAATTTTTTTGAGATAGCCCTTTATCTAGAACATATTGTGGCTCTCCTTTTAAAGTCTATGAAAATTCATCATTTTGGGCCTTGGAATACAACAAGGAGGCCCAAGATTGGGGAAATTCATATTAACTTTGTAGGATGTAGGATGCTAAGTCCATAGGCCCTAGGCCCAAGATTGGGGAAATTCATATTAACTCCATTTCAAGAAGCCTTTTGATTTAGGCTTATGATAACAACTAGGCTATGGTCTTATGAACATTTCAAGTTAAGACATACCTTTGGACTTTGGGATAAGTCTCCCATATGTGAGAACTTCTTTCCATCCCAACATTCTTAGGATATACCATAACTTTTAGGTCGTCCCCCAATTTTACATATTTTATTTGTCCTTTAGAATTAGGTGTGTTAGGATTAGTGCCCTTAAATTCTATTGTATGATGCTATGTATGATATTATGTATGACATTATGTATGACTTAATATTGTGTTTAATAAAATTGTTTTATTATTATTTAAAATAATGGTAGCATGAATATTCGGACATTATCATATAGTCCATGAGATGCATAGTATGTGATTTATGTGAAAAGTCACAGAAGATATAAATCACAAGTTCTTTGTAAACTCATAATTTAGTTCGTAGTCGGTGATGAAATTGGGCGTTTCATCTGCGAAGACTATAACATTTCAACTAAGATGATTTGTCTTGATCATGGAAGTGGTGACTTCTAGTTGATATGTTGATATGTTTTAAGAGTTAAGAAATATTGAACTGGACCGCAGTGAGATTTATTATTCTCCTAACGACTGTCAATTGAATAATAAATCTCACGACTTATATTCACATGAACTCTTAATCCTGAGAGAATAATGGACCTGATCATAAAGTGTAGGTTGTTTTGATATATCACGAGTGAGATCTAAAGTAACGGTCAAAACCTCAGTATGTTGGGCAGCCACATTTAGTGTTGATGGAACATATATTCTTAAGATGGAATTCATAGTCTCTTAATGGAGATACAAAATATTCATTTGAGATAAGTTTAATGGGTTTGTTATTTAGAATGTTAGGCCTAACTACTTTAGTAAATAGTTACTAAAGTATATATTTATGAAATTGGATTTCATAAATATATGATGAATAACTTAAAGGATTAAACCGAGTACTCAAGGATTAAGATGTAGTAATTCACAAAGTGACAGTCTTCATTCATGACTTTGTGTTACTACAAATATTTTATGAAGGGGTTGCATGTACAATAAAGGCCTAGAGTGCAATTATATTTATATAGTGGTATTAAATATAATTAATGGTAACTTTGGACTTGTCAAGAGTTGACAGAAAAGCCCAAGGCCCATTGGAGCTAGTGTCTTATTTGTTCCCTTTTGGTCCCACTCCAAGTCACACACTAAAGCCCAATTGGAAAAACCCAAAAGGCTAGCCCAATTAGATAATCAGTTATAAGGAGAGAAACATACAGATTTTGGTAAGTACATGAAATGGTATGTATGTGAGTGTTGGACACTCTGTCATATTCTTCTTGAACATACATGTATAACTGATTGAGAGACCACACATCTGGGGCATCAAGTGAAATTGGAGTGAAGATTAAAAGTGTTCTCAAGAACTTCTGATCTTCGGTTTTGAATTTCACCGCATCAAAGTACACTCTCTTATTCTTAATTCTGAAACTTACATAGTGCATGTTATCAATTGCGAATGAAGTAGATCTATTAATTTCCCGCTGCGTACATGTATTTTTTCATACATGGTGAATACAAGATATATGGTGGAACAAACAAGAGATGTATAGGGTATTGTCTTTTTGATAGGATCTATGATCTCTCTAAGTGTGGAGTCGCCATTGTGGACACAACGGGGAGTCGCCACCTAGGTTTTGCAATGGTCTGGAAACCAAATATATAGCGTCCTCTCGAGAAAGGACCATTGATCTTAATACCAGAGATATGAGTTTGGAGTTAAGGTATGGTCTTGGTGTTAGGATAAGTGTCCTTAAATCCTATTGTATGATGCTATGTATAATATTATGTATGACATTATGTATGACTTAATATTGTGTTTAATAAAGTTGTTTTATTATTATCTGAAATAATGGTAACATGAATATTCGGACATTATCATAGAGTCCATGAGATGCATAGTATGTGATTTATGTGATTTAGTCACAGAAGATATAAGTCACAAGTTCTTTGTAAACCCATAATTGTAGTTCGTAGTTGGTGATGAAATTAGGCGTTTCATCTGCAAAGACTATAACATAACAATTACGATGATTTGTCTTGATCATGGAAGTGGAGACTTCTAGTTGATATGTTGATATGTTTTAAGAGTTAATACATATTGAACTGGACCACTGTGAGATTTATTATTCTCCTAACGACTATCAATTGAATAATAAATCTCACGACTTATATTTGCATGAACTCTTAATCCTGAGAGAATAATGGACCTGATCATGAGGTGTAAGTTGCTTTGATATATCAGGAGTGAGATCTAAAGTAACGGTCAAAACCTCAGTATGTTGGGCAGCCACATCTAGTGTTGATGGAACATATATTCTTAAGATGGAATTCATAGTCTCTTAACGGAGATACAAAATATTCCCTTAAGATAAGTTTAATGGGTTTGTTATTCAGAGAGTTAGGCCTAACCACTTTGGTAAGAAATTACTAAAGTATATATTTATGGAATTGGATTTCATAAATATATAATGAATAACTTAAAAGGATTAAATCGGGTACTCAAGGATTAAGATGAAGTAATTTACAAAGTGGCAGTCTACATTCATGACTTTGTATTACTACGAATATTTTATGAAGGGGTTGCATGTACAATAAAGTCTTGGGATATAATTTATAGATAAGGCCTAGAGTACAACTATATTTATATAGTGGTATTAAATATAGTTAATGGTAACTTTGGACTTGTCAAGAGTTGACAGAAAAGCCCAAGGCCCATTGGAGCTAGTGTCTTATTGGTCTCTTTTGGTCCCACTCCAAGCCACATACTAAAGCCCAATTGGAAAGGCCCAAAAGGCTAGCCCAATTAGATAATCAGTTATAAGGAGAGAAACATACAAAATTTTATATAGAACAACTTACATGAAATGGTGTATGTGAGTGTTGGACACTTTTGAATTCTCTCTTGAACATTTCATATAACTGATTGAGAGACCACACATCTTGGGCGTTAGTGGAATTGGAGTGAAGATTAGAAGTATTCCCAAGTGCTTACAATCTTTGTTTTTGAAATTCACCGCACCAAGGTACACTCTCTTGTTCTTGTATTCTGAAATTTACATAGTGCATGTTATCAATTGCGAATGAAGTAAATCCGTTAATTTTTCCGCTGCGTACTTGCATATTTCCATCAAATGGTATCAGAGCGGTCTTTAATTTCGAATTGTATAACATGTTATATGAGTTTTGGAATTAGAGATTATAGTTTCATATTGTTTGAAGATTATGCATGTAATTTTTTGCATGGTTATTGAAACTATGATTTGATAAAAACTGATATTGATGTTATGAAGTTGTTTAAATTTGAATTTAAGTATGTTAAATTGATCTTTAGGACTATAGCATCAATGAATTTCAGTTTTGGTATCATTCTCTGACTATCATGTTCGTATGTTAGTTGTTTGTTCAAGAAAAACCGTAGAAAACTGCCTTAGAAAAATTCTGGAAATTCGAGTTTCACGAGTTTCTATCGATCGAAAATCACTTTCGATCGATCGAGTGAAACAGTGATCAGACTTTCTTAAATAGATTGATTTTCGATTGCTAGTCGATCGATCGAATTTGTTTTTCGATCGATTGAGATGCAATTTCGAACAATTGAAGAAGTCAGATGGTCAAGTTCGAATTTCTTAATTTTTTTGATCGATCGAGGGGTACATTCGATCAATCGAAAGAAAGAAAATCAGAATTTTTTCTAAGTGTTTTCACATGTTAAAGGAGTAAGACTATGTGTAATTAGATTATGCATGTTTTAGAATTAAAAACCTTTCCTTTAAAACATCTAGTGGGAGAGAGATACAAGGGTTGGATCTTACGGCCTCCATTATCGGTTCATAGTAGTATGGGTAAGCACCTCGTCTTGGCGTATATGCCTCGCGATCCCAAAGGAGGGTGTTTACTTCATAGTGTTACAAGATTGAACTTATCCGTTTAAAGTAGTGTGGACACGCACCTCGTCTTGGCATATATGCCTCGCGATCCCAAAGGAGGGTGTTTTGTTCCATGGTACTACAAGTTTAAACACTATAAAGGAGATGAAATGTGGCTACACGTGATTCTAGATAATGGTGTACACTAGACTAAGTATAATGTTAACCTCCCAAAGGAGCTATGTCATTATTACTTAGAGGCCAAAGGTAATACGGCATATTATTAGTGTTTGATAAGAGTTATCATGATAACACTAATAATGAGAATAGTTCTCAATCAATTAATGTGTTTATAATAAACTTGCTACCAAGGAATTATAGACATGGATTGGGTTGTCGTTGCATATATTATTTTTTGGTTTCATTAAGGTTCCATACTATATGTTTATATGCTAAATTGATAATGTCTAGTTTACTTATTATATTCATGTTTATTATTTTCAGATTTGAACATGGCATCATTTAGCCCACTTGTAACTATTCTTAATCAAAACAAACTGACTGGATCCAACTATGTTGACTGGAAAAGAAATTTGGACATAGTTCTCATTGCTGAAGAGCACAAATATATGCTTACTAAACCATGTCCTATCTTTCCTTCATTAGATGCTCCTTCTGAGGAAAAACAACGATATGATCGTTGGCAAAAATATAATGAAATGGCCAAGTGCTACATCCTAGCATCTATCTCAAATGTTCTACAGCATCAAATGCAGGATATAGAACTAGCTTCAGACATTATGCTAAGTCTGAAGGAGATGTTTGGTGAGCAAGGCCGTTCTGCAAGGCAAGAGACCATGAGGCAAATTTATAATACCAAAATGGCTGAAACTAGTTCAATAAGAGAGCATTGTCTTACAATGATCTCTAATCTGAATACATTAGAAGTTTTAGGTGCCGATATTGATGGAGAATCCCAAGTGGATATGATACTCCAGTCACTACCAGAATCATTCAAGGAATTCAAACTTAACTATAATATGAACAAAAAGATTTATACATTGTCTAAATTAATGAATGTGTTCGTAGCAGCGGAAGGCATCCTTGGTACTTCTAATGTTGAAGCCAATATTGGTGAAGCTTCTACTTCTCAACCTAAGTCGAAAGGCAAGGGTAAGAAGAAGAAGAAGAAGGACTTCACCAAGCAAGAGGGTAAACAAATTGCCTTAGGGGTTGCTGATAAAGGAAAGAAGCTCAAAGGAAAATGTTTCCATAGTGGTGAGAAAGGACATTGGAAGAGAAATTGTCCAATATTCAAGGCAGCCAAGAATAAAGGTATGAAAAATACATTCCTTCTAGAAATATGTTTGGTGCAGAATCCCACGGATTCCTGGTGTGTGGATTCAGGTTGTACTAATCATATATGCAATTCCTTGCAGGGGTTCCAAGAGACCAGAAAGCTTAAAGAAAGGGAGTTGTTTCTTACTTTGGATGATGGGAGCAGGATTACGGTTGTAGCTGTTGGTGTTTATAATTTATGTTTTGAATCTAGAGTTTTAATATTGGAAGACTGTTTGTATGTACCTAATGTTCGTAGGAATTTAATTCCTGCTACTTACTTAGGTAAACATGGATATTGTGTTATCCTTAAAGACAATGTTGTAATAAAGAAGGGTAATGTTTTTATCTGTTCGGCAATATTGTGGATGGTCTTTATATTTTAACTCTTGATAAGCATGAATTATATAATTCTGAATTAGATAATAACTTTCATGTAAAATCATTAAAGAGAAAGTTTTCTTCTACTAGTGATGCATATCTTTGGCACTTACGTTTAGGTCATATTAATTCAAACATAATTCAAAGACTGATCAAAGATGGACTCTTAGAGCCCATGGACTTTGATGAATTTCCAGTTTGTGAAGCTTGTTTGGAAGGGAAAATGACTAAACGACCTTTTAATGCAAAAGGTAGAAGAGCTCAAGATTTGCTAGAGCTAGTGCATATTGATGTGTGTGGTCCTATGTCAACCCAAGCAAAAGGAGGTTATGAGTACTTCATCACTTTTACCGATGATTACTCAAGATATGGTTATGTGTACCTAATGAGACGGAAGTCCGAAACCTTTGAAAAGTTCAAAGAATTTAGTACTGAAGTTGAGAAGCAATTAGGTAAACACATAAAAGCCATTCGATCTGATCGAGGTGGCGAATACCTTCTTGGGGATTTCAAGGATTACTAAATTCAAAATGAGATAGTATCCCAATTGACTGCACCTGGAACTCCCCAACAAAATGGTGTAGCAAAAAGAAGGAATAGGACTCTTTTGGAAATGGTTAGGTCCATGATGAGTTATTTAACTTTGCGTGTATTTTTTTGGGGATATGCACTAAAAACTGCAATGCATATTTTAAATTTAGTTCCATCAAAATCTATTCCTAACACACCCATGGAATTGTGGAGTGGGCGCAAGCCTAGTATGAAATATCTCCACATTTGGGGATGTCCAGCATATGTGTTGAAAAGGAAGTCTGATAAGTTGGAAGCTAAAACGGAAGTATGCATGTTTTTAGGGTATTCAAAGGAAACAAAGGGTTATTTATTCTATAATCATAAGGATAACAAAGTGTTTGTTAGCACCCATGCCAAATTTTTGGAAGATGATTATATGAATAATTTTAATCCTAGAAGTAAAGTTGTTTTGGCTGAAATGAATGAACCTGTAAATGAACAACCAATGAATGAAACTAAGGATAATGTGGCTGTATTAGATACACCACAAGATATTACTCAAGATATTTCTAGTACACAGGTGCCTCATCGTAGTGGGAAAATTGTTCAGCCTCCTATAAGATTCATAGGTTTGGGAGAAACTTATGAAGCTATCTCAGAAGAGGCTGAATCGGATCCCTACACTTATGAAGAGGCAATGAATGATATAGATGCACATCATTGGATCCAAGCTATGAAATCTGAATTAGATTCCATGTATTCCAATCAAGTTTAGGATCTTGTAGAAGCGCCTAACGGCATTGAACCTGTTGGTTGCAAATGGGTTTATAAGAGGAAGAGGGGGATAGATGGAAAAGTTGAAACCTTTAAAACAAGGCTAGTGGCGAAAGGGTATACACAAAAAGAAGGTATTGATTATGAGGAAACCTTTTCACCAGTAGCAATGCTTAAATCTATCAGAATTCTCTTATCCATTGCTGCTTATTTTGATTATGAGATTTGGCAAATGGATGTCAAGACTGCTTTTCTCAATGGCAATCTTGAAGAGGAAATCTATATGATGCAACCGGAAGGTTTCGTAGCAAAGAACCAAGAGCATATGGTATGCAAGTTAAAAAGGTCCATTTATGGACTTAAGCAAGCATCTAGGTCATGGAATATCAGATTTGATCAAGCAATCAAATTATTTGGTTTTGAACAAAATCTTGATGAACCATGTGTGTACAAAAGACATCAAGATAAAGTAGTAATGTTCCTAGTACTTTATGTTAATGATATTCTATTAATTGGAAATGATGTAGGGGTGATGTCATCAGTAAAGGTTTGGTTGTCAAGCCAATTTGATATGAAGGACTTGGGTGTGGCTAACTTTATTTTAGGGATCAAGCTTTAGCGAGATCGCAAGAATAAGATGTTAGGCTTATCACAAGCTGGATATATAGATAAGGTTCTAGAACGGTTTAGCATGCAAAACTCCAAGAAAGGATTACTTCTTTTCAGACATGGAGTTCCTCTGTCTGATGACCAAAGGCCTAAAACTTAAGAGGAAGTAAATATAATGAGACAAGTTCCTTATGCTTCAGCAGTAGGAAGTCTCATGTATGCCACGCTTTGTACTAGACTAGATATCTGTGATTCAGTTGGCATGGTCAGCCGATATCAATCAAATCCAGGACCAAAACATTGGCAAGCTGTAAAGCATATTCTTAAGTATCTATGGAGAACGAGAGATTATATGCTTGTTTATCGGTGTGAGGATTTGATTCTCATTGGCTATACAGATTCAAACTTTCAATCGAATCTAGATTTCAGAAAGTCCACATCAGGATGTGTATTCACCTTGGGAGGTGGAGCCATAACATGGAGGAATGTCAAGAAATCTTGTATTGCGGACTCCACCATGGAAGCAGAATATGTTGCTGCTTGTGAAGCAGCAAAAGAAGCTGTATGGCTTAAGAAATTCATTTCTGACCTTGGTGTAGTAAGAATGGAGCAAGCTCCCATTACTTTGTTTTACGACAATAGTGGAGCAGTTGCACAATCAAAAGATCCAAGGAATCACAAGAAAGGAAAGCACATTGAGAGGAAGTACCACATCATTCGAGATATTGTTACTCGTGGAGATGTGGTGGTAGCAAAGATTGAAAATGCAAATAATCTAGCAGATCCCTTTACCAAAGCCTTGCCTAAAGGACTTTCGAGTCGCATTTAGAGGGAATGGTAGTTAGATTAGTGCACAATAGTCTTTAGGGCAAGTGGGAGATTGTTAGGATAAGTGCCCTTAAATCCTATTGTATGATGCTATGTATAATATTAAGTATGACATTATGTATGACTTAATATTGTGTTTAATAAAGTTGTTTTATTATTATATGAAATAATGGTAACATGAATATTCGGACATTATCATATAGTCCATGAGCTGCATAGTGTGCGATTTATGTGATTTAGTAACAGAAGATATAAGTCACAAGTTCTTTGTAAACTCAGAATTGTAGTTCGTAGTCGGTGATAAAATTGGGCGTTTCATCTGCGAAGACTATAACATATCAATTACGATGATTTGTCTTGATCATGGAAGTGGAGACTTCTAGTTGATATGTTGATATGTTTTAAGAGTTAAGATATATTGAACTAGACCGCTGTGAGATTTATTATTCTCCCAACGACTGTCAATTGAATAATAAATCTCACGACTTATATTTGCATGAACTCTTAATCCTAAGAGAATAATGGACCTGATTATGAGGTGTAGGTTGCTTTGATATATCAGGAGTGAGATCTAAAGTAACGGTCAAAACCTCAGTATGTTGGGTAGCCACATTTAGTGTTGATGGAACATATATTCTCAAGATGGAATTCATAGTCTCTTAACGGAGATACAAAATGTTCCCTTGAGATAAGTTTAATGGGTTTGTTATTCAAAGAGTTAGGCCTAACCACTTTGGTAAGAAATTACTAAATTATATATTTATGGAATTGGATTTCATAAATATATAATGAATAACTTAAAAGGATTAAACCGGGTATTCAAGGATTAAGATGTAGTAATTTACAAAGTGGCAGTCTACATTCATGACTTTGTATTACTACGAATATTTTATGAAGGGGTTGCATGTACAATAAAGTCTTGGGATATAATTTATAAATAAGGCCTAGAGTGCAACTATATTTATATAGTGGTATTAAATATAGTTAATAGTAACTTTGGACTTGTCAAGAGTTGACAAAAAAGCCCAAAGCCCATTGGAGCTAGTGTCTTATTGGTCTCTTTTGGTCCCACTCCAAGCCACATACTAGAGCCCAATTGGAAAGGCCCAAAAGGATAGCCCAATTAGATAATCAGTTATAAGGAGAGAAACATACAGAATTTTATATAGAACAACTTACATGAAATGGTGTATGTGAGTGTTGGACACTCTTGAAATCTCTCTTGAACATTTCATAAAACTGATTGAAAGACCATATATCTTGGGCGTTAGTGGAATTGAAGTGAAGATTAGAAGTTTTCCCAAGTGCTTACAATCTTTGTTTTTGAAATTCACCACACCAAGGTACACTCTCTTGTTCTTGTATTCTGAAATTTACGTAGTGCATGTTATTAATTGCGAATGAAGTAGATCCGTTAATTTTTCTACTGCGTACTTGCATATTTCCAGCACTTGGGAAGGTGTTACCTTGCTATGGAATACAAACTTGATTGATATTTAACTGGCCCCTCAGTGCCTACATAATAAGATTCAATGAGATATCAAGGTAAATAGAAGATTTCAATAGTTTATAGATAATCACAACTCAAAAACAAGATTAGTTTTGAAAAGGTTTTGAGAAATCCAATTGAGAACAAGTTTCTGCCTTAAAACTAACTAAAGAGAATTTTTTTATGATTAAAAAAATGTGCTCAAGTCTATGTGTGAGTTTAGAGAAGATGAAATAGAGTTTTTAGAGAAGATGGAGGCCAAAATAAAATCTCTCTAGCTAGGGTTTGAGTTTGGAGGTGTAAGGATGTATTTATATATTTAAACTAGGGTTTTCAAGCTTATTTTTAGGGTTTTGGATGTTCCAAAGGGTCTAGGTGCCGGGCCCCATCAAAAAGGGAGGGTTTGGGCCCTAAAACATGAATTTTTAGGCCTCTAGAAAGTGGCCTGCATACATAGGTTTGGAGCTGTGTACGCATGCATGCTCCCCATGCACGCATGCGTTCCCAGAAACCCTAATTTTGACAGCTCTGATGGCCCAACTTCAAACGGTCATAACTCATTCAATTTAAGTTCAAATTAGGCAAAATTTATGTCCAAATTGAAGCCCAGGATGTCTACTTTCAAATGAAACAAATCCCATTGAAAATATCTTAATTTATCAAAATTTATGGCCAAAACAGTGAGCCAAGGTCATTATTCAACACCTTTTTCGAAGCGATTTGAGCACTTTTGAGTTTTGATTACTTCCAAACTATCAAAATAACTTCAATTACCTTTTGTAGACATGCTAAGCTCATCATTGGATTAGGGACTAAAGTTTATTAACCGGGTACAAAATGAGGTGTCTACAAAGCCCACAAAGGGCATAAAGCGTGGCAAAGCCTAGATCTAGACAGGCAAACATAGAGATAAAGCATAGAAGCAAGCAAGTATAGACATGCATAAAGGAAATGATCCAAACCCTTTGATATAGGCCTAGGTGCACGGATGTAGGCCTAGACCACAAGATCAAGATTTACACCCTACATAAAGGGTCAAAACACAAGAAAAAAGGGCTAACAAGAGATAAAAAGGCTTTATAAGCACATGGCATAGCAACCAACATGTAGATCTAGACACATGATGCAAGGATTCAATTGGATAGTTTTGTAGTTGAATTTGAGGATAGCTAGGCCTCCTAAGAACAAAGATAAGGAAGAGGAATGAGAGAGTAAAAGAGAGAGTAAAGAATAAAAGCAATCTTCCATTATGTGTTTTTCAATAATACATCTAGACCTTATATAATTCAGTGACTGACTAGCATAGCCAGCTCACTAGCTTTCATAACTGCCATAATCAACTCACTAGCACAGCTGCATAACTAACGTTACACAATTGGCAAATCCTACTCACTAACCTAGCTAACTAACTCAGGTACAAAGCAAGTACAATGCAACCTCATAGACTAACCCTTGGTACACTATAGTACAAGTAAACAATGTAGATACAATACACTCAATGCCCTCAATGACATAGTTGCAATGCATGCACCACAGTAGCACCTGTAGACACCGCATTTTAAACCCCTTACAACTCGGGCCCCCGTTCCCTAATGATGTTGAAATTCTAAGACCCAAGATTGGATTAGGGCCTAATCAGATTACAAATTGACCTGAGAGATGTTAAAATAGAAAATATAACTTTTTAATGAGCAAAAATCTATTTTTGGAAAATAAAGGCCAAAAGAAACCCTAGGCCTACGTAGCAAGCATGAACCTGCGTACGTAGGCACAAGTCTGGGCATGCAGCTAGGGTTTTCGGAGCACCAGAAAGGCAAGTTTTCTACATTAAAGACTGATGTTTGGAACGAATCCCACATCGTCTAGGAGCCGTTCCAAACCCCCATTTTCACAATATAAATAGCCTTACATGGTAACTTTCAAAGACACTGAGAAATCCCATGGGAAAACACTAAGATTCACTATAAAAAGTGAATCAAAGAGGGAGTTTTTTACAAAAAATCCTCAAGTCAATTTTATTTGAATAGGGACGTTTTTGGCCTTGATATTTGAATTTTAAGATTACTAATCACACGTATATTGATTTGTGATAGATTTGACTGAGGGGAACGGTAAAAAATCAAGCCTAGTAGCTATTTTACTTTGAAGTACTCTTTTAAACTTTTCTTTCATTTTCTGCTTTCAATTCTGTCTTTGCTTTGTTTCTTTGTTTGTTTTATGCTTTAATATGCTTGTATAGCCTAGGTTTGTGTGTTTGTATGTTTTAAAAGCATGTTAGGTTGTTAGAAATCGTGTTTTGAACCTTGCTCTGTTTCCCATGTTTTTAGGGTTTCTAGGCAGCAACCCATGTGCGCATGATCAAGGCTACGTATGCAGGCTTGATTATGCGCACACAGGGTTGTTCATGCGTATGCATGAACCAACCCAGAAACCCTAATTTTATTTCTTTTGATTTTTTTTTTCTTTCACATGTATACCCCTACTTTAGATCCTTTTCTATGCTCGTGTTTTTAGGTCTCTTTTTCACATGTTTGTTTGTTTTCTTGTCGGTTTGTTTTTATTTCTTTGTTAAATGTCATGCCATTCATTCACATGTTCATGCATAATGCCATAAGTGCTAAGTTGCTACAAGGTAAGTCGTGCATTCACAATGTACATACATGGTTTGGTTTAGGTTTGATAATACAATTGTGTTCTTAATGCTTAGGGTGATAACATGATTTGTTTGTCTTGTTTCAATCTTGATTTGATGTACCTATGTTGCTGCCATGGATATGATGATTTGATGATAGTAACATGTTAGGTTGTTTGCTAGATGTATGATAGGGAATGCCATGGTTAGATGTATGATAGGCCTTGTTTGATTGCCATGATAGATATATGGTTAGGGATGATTGATGCCATGTTGATTGTTAGATGTATGTTAGTGTGTGTGTGAGTTAGATAACCAAATCAAGATGGTTTCTCAGGGTATAACCAAATCAAGATGGCTCTTAAGGATATGACTAAAACCACTTTCACCATGGAATGAGGGATCTATTGCTATATAGTAATGCCATTTGGGCTCAAGAATGCAGGTGCGACTTACCTAAGAATGGCCACAGCCTTATTACATGATATGATGCATAATGAGGTTGAGGTATATGTTGATGACATGATTGTAAAATCCAAGGATAAGGGAGGTCGCATTATTAACTTAAGGAAGTTCTTCGAAAGGATCAAAGAGTATAGGTTGAGGTTGAACCCCCAAAAGTGTACCTTTAGAGTAACAGCTAGAAAGTTGCTAGGTTTCCTTGTAAGTGATAGAGGGATAGAAGTGGATCCATCCAAGATTAAAGCCATATTGGAGATGCCCCCACCTAGGAATGAGAAGGAAATAAGAGGATACCTAGGTCGACTACAATATATCAATCGATTCATTGCCAAGCTCACCTCCACTTGTGAGCCCATCTTCAAACTCCTAAGGAAGAATGAACCCCATACATGGAATGATGAATGTCAGAAAGCCTTTAAGCTTATTAAGGAAAATCTCCACCATCCACCCATCTTAGTAACCCCGATGCATGGAAAACCATTACTACTATACCTCTCTATCATAGGAGATGCAGTTGGAAGCATGCTTGCACAACGATAAGAATAAAAGGGCAATGTATTATATGAGCAAAAGGTTCCATGATTATGAGACTAGGTACACCCCCATAGAGAAGTCATGTTTTGCACTCGTGTGGGCCGTGTAGAAGTTAAGACACGTCATCCTATCATTCTAAGTATAGGTGATAGCCAGAATGGATCCCTTGAAGTACCTATTTGAGAAACCAGCTTTGAGTGGAAGACTGTCAAGATGGTTGATCCTATTAGCAGAGTTCGATTTGAAGTATGTAGCAAGGAAGACTATCAAAGGGAGTACAATGTCTAATTTTTGTGCCAAGAATCCTACAGAGGGAGAGGATGGAAAAGAAGACTTCCCGGATGATGACATCTTGGATATTGAGCAAGAGGCATGGAAAATGTATTTTGATGGAGCTGTGAACCAATATAGGAATGGAATAGGAGTACTTTTGATCTCCCCCGATGGATCCCATGTGCCTTTGGCTGTCAAATTGAACTTGAGGAAACTAATAACATGGCAGAGTATGATGCTTGTATCGCTGGAATGAAAGCCCTCCGAGAGTTAGGGGTAAAAGAGGCAGAAGTGTTTCGAGATTTGACCTTGGTTATAGCTCAAGCCCAGAAGTTGTGGAAGGTTAGGGAAGAACATTTGAAACCTTATCAGCAATGTCTAGCGGATTTGACCAAAGATGTTGACAAAATTGAGTACACAATCATCCCTAGAGCTTAGAATCAATTTGCAGATGCCTTAGCTACTTTGGCATCCATGGTGGAAATACCCGAGGGAGTATGGACACGACCTTTAAGGATTGAACAGAGTTATGAGTTAGTGCACAAGGAGAAGAACGAAGCTCCAATTTTGGTTATAAAAGTGGAAAGGGTTCCGTGATATTATGACATCATGAAATTCTTGGAGTTGGGGGCATATCTGAATGGTGCCAACAAGGGAGAGCGACGTTCGATTAGGATGATGGCAATGCAATACATCCTATGTGGAGGATAGCTCTATTGGAGGTCCTATGATGGTATACAGCTTCGTTGTCTAAAGAAAGAAGAAGCGGGAAGAGTTATGGAGGAAATCTCCACCAAGGGATTTGTGGTCCTCATATAAATGGAAGGATGTTAGCCAAGAAGATTCTAAGGATAGAGTACTATTGGAGCGCAATGGAAACCAATTGTGTGGACTTTGTGAAGAGTTGCCATGACTGCCAAATGCATGCAAACTTGAACCACGTACCGCCTAATGAGTTGTACAACATGACCTCTCCTTGGCATTTCTCAGTATGGGGCATAGATATGATTGGAAGAATAGCTCCTAAGGCCTCAAATGGACTTGAGTACATCTTAGTGGCAATTGGCTACTTCACCAAGTAGGTGGAAGCAGCCTCCTACTCCATGCTGAAAGCCAAGCATATGGCTTGGTTCATAGAGAATAACATCATCCGCCGATATGGGGTACCCCAAGAGATCATTTATAATAATGGCTCCCACTTTGAGGGGGTGGTTCGAGGGATTATGGAGTTGTATAACATTGAGCATCACAAGTCTTCACCATACTGACCACAGACTAATGGGGCTATAAAAGCAGCCAATAAAAACATCAAGAACATCCTAGCCAAAATGGTAGTGACATACAAGGATTGGGCCGAGAAACTTCCATTTGCTTTATACGGTTATAGAACTTCTATTTGTGCATCAATTGGGGCAACACCTTACTCTTTGGTCTATGGGAGTGAAGCAGTGCTTCCGATTGAGGTGGAGATACAATCTTCGAGAGTGCTAGTGGAAACCAAGGTCTTGGAAGAAGACTGGATGAAGGCAAGATACGAGCAATTGGCTTTAGTAGATGAGAAGAGAGCTAGAGCACAGTACCATGCACAGGGATACCGAAAGAGAATTCCTAGAGCATTCAAAAAAAAAAAATGAAACCTAGAAAACTTAAAGAAAGGGCCTTAATCCTAAAAGTGCTTAGGGATGAAACTTTCGATCCGAGGGGAAAGATGAAGCCAAGGTGGTCTGGGCCATTCATTATCTAGAAGATTATGTTAGGGGGTACTACAAGAATTACAAATTTGGATGGGGAAGAGATGCTTCGCCAAAAGTTAAGGCAAAAAGACCCCGCTGAATTGAAAACCCGAAAGGACGGTCTAGGTAAAAGATAAGGGAAAGACCAGGTCATGGAGAAAATTCCTTCAAGGATGTCATGGGCAAAAATTACATGGCATGGAAAAAATAAAAGAAAAAGAAAATAAAGACAATAAGCAAAGATAATAAATGAATGATTCTCTTATTGCTTAAATTAAAATATGGTAAATTATTCCCAAAGGGGATTTGGAACATTCCAATCCTTTATTAAATTGAAAAGAAAGACATGAGAATCAAAAAGTGCAGAAAAGTAAAAATTTGGGCCATATCAAGTTTGTCATTTAGCCCTTTTCCTTTTGCTGGACTTCTTATAAGTCTTTTCATCCTTAAGGACCCATTTCATGTCATCTTGTAGCCATTTCTGGTACCCCGAAGTTGGATAAAGGAATTGAGGAGGACGGATGTCCCTAGTCACCCTCTATCGTGGCCAAGCCTCACAAATCTTGCTCAAAGTCCTATCAGTGAACTCCAAGGTATGGAAAGAGCCATTATCACTAGTAGCCCCTTGGCGGCCACCAAACTGTCTGGAAATACGACATGTGGAGTAGTAAGAGTAATAGCGAAGTCCTACCAAAGAGACAAAGTTGTCCTTAAGGCTACGGTGAGCCATGCTTGAGATGTGCCACCACTCCACCACCTATTGGATGTCTGTAACATTAATACGCTCCATAAGCTCAGTAAACTCTTCAAAGCTCATCTCAGCACACTTGGGCCTACGGTCACTATAATGCTTGGGTAGGTATTGACTAGGAGGAATAGTAGGAGGTTGAAGTAAACGGAGCCTCTCAGATAGCCATATATAGAAAATGAGGGAAAAAAGAGAAAGAAAGGAAAAAGAGAGAGCATGAGTAAAAATAATAATAATAAAAAGATGTAAAAAGATGATATAAGGTGCCTCGATGGGTTGAAAAACGAAAGGCAACCCACGCAAAAATTAGAGGAATTGCGCTAGGTTGGAAACCTAGTAAAAAATTAGGGATCATACCTAAAGGAGGAGAGGGCTCCCTGTAAAGAAGTTTGCTTCCTTCCTATAGAATGCATCTAAGCCACAGTTCAGGAGTTAATCAGAGTTGGTTTTGCTGTGGAGTTCCTGCTGGATCACCTGCGAGAGATTGCTTGAGCCTTCTTTACGAAGAAGGTTTAGCCTGTTGTAGATGCCATAAATGCTCGCATCGAGATTTTGAAGAAAGAGATGGCAGACCTAGAGGCACGTCGCAAACGTCTCCTTTCTGGTGTTGCTGGCCCCAACCGCTTTGGAGATCAGACCCTTATCTCAGGCCTTTGATGAGACTTATTACATTGTGTAGTTTCCTATTTATTTTCCCTCCCCTATGTTTATCTTCTTCCCTTTTTTATCCTACCCAGAACACTTCCTTATTTTCTCTGGCACTTATTTGATAAGTTTGACATGACTTATACATTTTGGGTTTGTAATCTATTATGATACATTAGCTACTACATCAGCTATGGTTATTACTATGATTATGATACAATATGTTTTTGCTAATACTCCATGGTCTTCATTACTTTTCACAAGTGAAAACATGCTACAATACTTTTTTGTGACATCATCCCTTGTAAGGGTGATCACTTGGAGAAACAAAAGACAAAACAGGACAAACGAACAACTACACAATGTTTCTTAGGCATAATATTGTTTTAACCATTTGCCGTTAATAGGACCCATTAGATCTTTTCCATTCATCTGGGCCAAACGATAATACCCACTTGCATATGCTTCCTTTACTACAAAAGGTCCTTCCCATTTTGGTGAAAATTTAGATGGTCTTGCCATACCTCGTCTGACGTGGTCTACCATTTTTAGTACGAGCTGTCCTTCTACGAACACCCTTTCTTTGGTTATCCTGCCATAAGCTTCAGTCATCTTTTGTCTATATCTGTGGCTACACTCTTTGGCCTCCTCCCTTTTTTTCATCTAATCCCTCCAGGTCTTCGCATCTTTCTGTCGCGAAGACTTCCTTCTCTTTCTCTTTCTTTCATGCATGCATGACCCTTAAGGAGGGTGTCATTACTTCAGCTAGGCTTATTACCTCCATTCCGAAAGGTGAAAATCCCGTGGCAGACTTGGGTGAGCTTCGGTAAGCCCAAAGGGCGTCTGGCAAATGCATTGTCCATCCTCTAGTATATTCTTGATTCATCTTGATGAGGGTCTTGTTTGTTGCTTCTGTCTGCCCATTCCCTTGGGCATAATAGGACGATGACCGGTGGTGTTTGGTTTGATAGAACTCCAACATCTTTCTTACTTCACTGTTGACAAATGGTGTGCCAATGTCACTGATGATCCTATGAGGTACCCCGAACCTGATGATTATGTTCTCCTTGATAAAATTTGCCACGGCTCCTCCTGTGGCCTTACGAAGTGGTATGGCCTCTACCCATTTGGTAAAGTACTCTGTAACTACAAGGATCCATATGTACCCATGTGAGGGTGGATTAACTGGTCCCACCAAGTCCAGCCCCCAGGTGTGGAAGGGCCACGAGGTGACCATGCTATGCAAATTTTGTGGATGACTGTGAATCAAGTTGGCCTGTACTTGGCAGCTGTGGCACTTCTTCACGAATTCTGGTGTGTCTTCCTTCATAGTAGGCCAATAATAAACCATTTGCAGCAGACACCGGTATAGCTTTCTCTTCCCTTGATGCTCCCCGCATCCCCCTGCATGTACCTCTTTTATCATCTCCCTTGTTCCTTTAGGACCCAAATATCGTAATGGGTCTCCATCATACCCTTTCCTAAAATGGATTCCGTCTGTTAGGATTAGTGCCCTTAAATCCTATTGTATGATGCTATGTATGATATTAAGTATGACATTATCTATGACATTATGTATGATTTAATATTATGATTAATAAATTTGTTTTATTATTATCTGAAATAATGGTAAAAAGAATATTTGAACATTATCATATAGTCCATGAAATGCATAGTATGTGATTTATGTGAAAAGTCACAGAAGATATAAATCACAAGTTCTTTGTAAACTCAGAATTATAGTTCGTAGTCGGTGATAAAATTGGGCATTTCATCTGCGAAGACTATAACATATCAACTAAGATGATTTGTCTTGATCATGGAAGTGGAGATTTCTAGTTGATGTGTTGATATGTTTTAAGAGTTAATACATATTGAACTGGACCGCTGTGAGATTTATTATTCTCCTAAAGACTGTCAAATGAATAAAAAATCTCACGACTTATATTTGCATGAACTCTTAATCTTAAGAGAATAATGGACCTGATCATGAGGTGTAGGTTGCTTTGAGTGCAACTGTATTTATATAGTGGTATTAAATATAGTTAATGGTAACTTTGGACTTGTCAAGAGTTGACAGAAAAGCCCAAGGCCCATTAGAGCTAGTGTCTTATTGGTCCCTTTTGATCCCACTCCAAGCCACATACTAGAGCCCAATTGGAAAGGCCCAAAAGGCTAGCCCAATTAAATAATCAGTTATAAGGAGAGAAACATATAGAATTTTGAACAACAACTTACATGAAAATGGTTTCTATGTGAGTGTTGGACACTCTTAAATTCTCTCTTGAACATTTCATATAACTGATTGAGAGATCACACATCTTGGGCGTTAGTGGAATTGGAGTGAAGATTAAAAGTATTCCCAAGTGCTTACAATTTTTTTTTTGAAATTCACCACACCAAGGTACACTCTCTTGTTCTTGTATTCTGAAATTTACATAGTGCATGTTATCAATTGCGAATGAAGTAGATCCATTATTTTTCCACTGCGTACATGCATATGTCCATCAAATGGTATCAGTGCGGTCTTCAATTTCGAATTGTATAACATGTTTTATGAGTTTTGGAATTAGAGGTTATAGTTTCATGTTGTTTGAAGATTATGCATTTAATTTTCTGCATGGTTATTGAAACTATGTTTTGATAAAAACTGATTTTGGTGTTATGATGTTGTTTAAATTTGAATTTAAGTATGTTAAATTGATCTTTTAGGCTATAGCATCAATGAAATTCAATTTTGATATCAATCTCTGACTATCATGTTCATATGCTAGTTGTTTGTTCAAGAAAAACCGTAGAAAACTACCTTAGAAAATTTCTGGAAATTCGAGTTTCACGAGTTTCGATCGATCGAAAATCACTTTCGATCGATCGAGTGAAACAGTGATCAGATTTTTTAAATAGATTGATTTTCGATTGCTAGTCGATCGATCGAATTTGTTTTTCGATCGATCGAGAGGCAATCGAGTATCGATCAGAAAAGTCAGGTGGTCAAGTTCAAATTTTTTAATTTTTTCAATCGATCGAGGGGCACATTCGATCAATCGAAAGAAGGAAAATCAGAATTATTTCTAAGTGTTTTCACATGTAAAAGGAGTAAGACTATGTGTAATTAGATTATGCATGTTTTAAAATTTAAAACCTTTCCTTTAAAATATCTAGTGGGAGAGAGATACAAGGGTTGGATCTCACGGCCTCCATTGTCGGTTCATAGTAGTGTGAAATATATACTTTGTCTTTGGTTCGAGCTTAGCATTCCATGCGGAGAGTATTTATTTCATGGTCCTACAAGGTTAAATTTCTTGGTTTATAGTGGTTTGATTAAACACCTTGTCTTAGCCTCGAGCTTTGCATTTCATGCGGAGGGTGTTTTGTATCATGGTACTACAAAATAAGCCTGTTAAGGGGATGAAATGTGGCTACACATGATTTTAGACAATGGTATACACTAAACTAAATATTATAGTATCCTCTATGCTGAGTTCTTACTATAATTATTTAGAGGCCAAATGTATAATGGCATATTATTAGTGTTTGATAAGAGTTATCATGATAGCACTAATAATGAGAATAGTTCTCAATCAATCATAGTATTTTATATTCACTCTATGCTGAGGGATATTGAATATGGGATTGGGTTGTCGTTGCATATATTATATTATGGTTTTATTAAGGTTCCATACTATATGTTTATATGCTAAATTGATAATGTCCAGTTTACTTATTATATTCATGTTTATTGTTTTCAGATTTGAACATAGCATCATTTAGCCCACTTGTTACTATTCTTAATCAAAACAAACTGACTGGATCCAACTATGTTGACTAGAAAAGAAATTTGGACATTGTTCTTACTGCTGAAGAGCACAAATATGTGCTTACTAAACCATGTCCTAGCTTTCCTTCAATAGATGCTCCTCTTGAGGAAAAACAACGATATAATCGTTGGCAGAAATCTAATGAGATGGCCAAGTGCTACAACTTAGCATCTATGTCAAATGTTCTACAGCATCAAATGCAGGATGTAGAACTAGCTTCGGACATTATGCTAAGTCTGAAGGAGATGTTTGGTGAGCAAGGCCGTTCTGCAAGGCAAGAGACCATAAGGCAAATTTATAATACCAAAATGGCTAAAGGTAGTTCAGTGAGGGAGCATTGTCTTACAATGATCTCTAATCTGAATACATTGGAAGTTTTAGGTGTCGATATTGATGAAGAATCCCAAGTGGATATGATACTCCAGTCACTACTGGAATCATTCAAAGAATTCAGACTCAATTATAACATGAACAAAAAGATTTATTCTTTGTCAGAATTAATGAATGAGTTGGTAGCGGCGAAAGGCATCCTTGGTACTTCTAATGTTGAAGCCAATATTGGTGAAGCTTCTACTTCTCAACCTAAGTCGAAAGGCAAGGGTAAGAAGAAGAAGAAGAAGAAGGACTTCACCAAGCAAGAGGGTAAACAAATTGCCTCAGGGGTTGCTGACAAAGGAAATAAGCTCAAAGGAAAATGTTTCCATTGTGGTGAGAAAGGACATTGGAAGAGGAATTGTCCAAAATTCAGGGCTGCCAACAATAAGGGTATGAAAAATACATTCCTTCTAGAAATATGTTTGGTATAGAATCCCACGGATTCCTGGTGTGTAGATTCAGGTTGTACTAATCATATCTGCAATTCCTTGTAGGGGTTCCAGGATACCAAAAAGCTTACAGAAGGGGAGTTGTTTCTTACTTTGGCTAATGGGAGCAAGATTCTGGTTGTAGCTGTTGGAGTGTTTAATTTATGTTTTAAGTCAAGAGTTTTAGT
This sequence comes from Notholithocarpus densiflorus, assembly GCA_030021035.2. Classification (NCBI taxonomy): domain Eukaryota; kingdom Viridiplantae; phylum Streptophyta; class Magnoliopsida; order Fagales; family Fagaceae; genus Notholithocarpus; species Notholithocarpus densiflorus. Next base: position 578,221 of record JARYZH020000019.1, on the reverse strand, counting down.
ATTGGAAGATTTCTAGAAATATGTTTGGTACAGAATCCCACGAATTTTTGGTGTGTGGATTCAGGTTGTACTAATCATATCTGCAATTCCTTGCAGGGGTTCCAGGAGACCAGAAAGCTTAAAGAAGGGGAGTTGTTTCTTACTTTGGTTGATGGGAGCAAGATTCCGGTTGTAGCTGTTGGAGTGTTTAATTTATGCTTTGAGTCAAGAGTTTTAGTATTGGAAGACTGTCTATATGTACCTAATGTTCGTAAGAATTTAATTTCTGCTACTTACTTAGGTAAACATGGATATTGTGTTATCCTTAAAGGCAATGTTGTAATAAAGAAGGGTAAAGTGTTTATCTGTTCTGGCAATATTATGGATGGTCTTTATATTTTAACTCCTGATAAGCATGAATTATATAATTCTGAATTAGATAATAACTCTCATGTAAAATCATTAAAGAGAAAGTTTCCTTCTACTAGTGATGCATATCTTTGGCACTTGCGTTTAGGTCATATTAATTCAAACAGAATTCGAAGACTGATCAAAGATGGACTCTTAGAGCCCATGGACTTTGATGAATTTCCAGTTTGTGAATCTTTTTTGGAAGGTAAAATGACAAAACCACCTTTTAATGCAAAAGGTAGAAGAGCCCAAGATTTGCTAGAACTAGTGCACTCAGATGTATGTGGTCCTATGTCAATCCAAGCAAGAGGTGGCTATGAGTATTTCATTACATTCACTGATGATTACTCTAAATTTGGTTATGTGTACCTAATGAAACGGAAGTCCGAAGCCTTTGAAAAGTGCAAAGAGTTTAGGGCTGAAGTTAAGAATCAATTTGGCAAACGCATAAAGGCCATTCGATCTGATCGAGGTGGTGAATACCTTCTTCGGGATTTTAAGGATTACTTAACTGAGAATGGGATTGTATCCAAATTGACTGCAGCTGGAACTCCACAACAAAATGGTGTAGCAGAAAGAAGGAATAGGACTCTTTTAGACATGGTTAGGTCCACGATGAGTTATTCGACTCTACCTATTTCTTTTTGGGGATATGCCTTAAATACTGCAATGTATCTTCTGAATTTAGTACCTTCGAAGTCTGTTCCTAAAACACCTGTAGAGTTGTGGAATAGGCGTAAGCCTAGTATGAGACATCTCCATATTTGGGGTTGTCCAGCACATGTGTTAAAAGGAAAGTCTGACAAGTTACAGTCTAAAACAAAAGTGGTTTTCTTTGTTGGGTATCCAAAAGGAACTGTTGGAGGTTTATTCTATAGTCATAAAGATAATAAAGTATTTGTTAGCACAAATGCCAAATTCTTGGAAAATGACTATATGAATGATTATATTCCTAGAAGTAGAGTTGTGTTGGCTGAAATGAATGAACCTATAAATGAACAACCAATGGATGAAACTAGGGATGATGTGGTTATACTAGATACACCACAAGATACTACTCATTAGATGTCTAGTACACAGGTGCCTCGTCGTAGTGGGAGAATTGTTCGGCCTCCTATAAGATTCATAGGTTTGGGAGAAACTTATGAAGCTATCTCAGAAGAGGCTGAATCAGATCCCTACACTTATGAAGAGGCAATGAATGATATAGATGCACATCATTGGATCCAAGCTATGAAATCTGAATTAGATTCCATGTATTCCAATCAAGTTTGGAATCTTGTAGAGGCGCCTAACGGCATTAAACCTGTTGGTTGCAAATGGGTTTACAAGAGGAAGAAAGGGATAGATGGAAAGGTTGAAACCTTTAAAGCAAGGCTAGTGGCGAAAGGGTATACACAAAAAGAAGGTATTGATTATGATGAAACCTTTTCTCCAGTAGCAATGCTTAAATCTATCAGAATTCTCTTATCCATTGCTGCTCATTTTGATTATGAGATTTGGCAAATGGATGTCAAGACTGCTTTTCTCAATGGCAATCTTGAAGAGGAAATCTATATGATGCAACCGGAAGGTTTCGTAGCAAAGAACCAAGAGCATATGGTATGCAAGTTGAAAAATTCCATTTATGAACTTAAGTAAGCATCTAGGTCATGTAACATCAGATTTGATCAAGCAATCAAGTCATTTGGTTTTGAACAAAATCTTGATGAACCATGTGTGTACAAAAGACATCGAGATAAAGTAGTAATGTTCCTAGTGCTTTACGTTGATGATATTCTACTCATTGGAAATGATGTAGGGGTAATGTCATCAGTAAAGGTTTAGTTGTCAAGCCAATTTGATATGAAGGACTTGGGTGAGGCTAACTTTATTCTAGGGATCAAGCTTTGGCGAGATCGCAAAAATAAGATGTTAGGCTTATCACAAGCTAGATATATAGATAAGGTTCTAGAACGGTTTAGCATGCAAAACTCCAAGAAAGGATTACTTCCTTTCAGACATGGAGTTCCTCTGTCTGATGACCAAAAGCCTAAGACTCAAGAGGAAGAAAATATGATGAAACAAGTTCCTTATGCCTCTGCAGTAGGAAGTCTCATGTATGCCATGCTTTGTACTAGACCAAATATCTGCTATTCAGTTGGCATGGTTAGTCGATATCAATCAAATCCAGGACCAAAACATTGGCAAGCTGTAAAGCATATTTTCAAGTATCTATGGAGAACGAGAGATTATATGCTTGTTTATTGAAGTCAGGATTTGATACCTATTGGCTATACAGTTTCAGACTTTCAATCAGATCTAGATTTTAGAAAATCCACTTCAGGATGTGTTTTCACCTTGGGAGGTGGAGCCATAAGTTGGCGGAGTATTAAGCAATCTTGTATTGCAGACTCCACCATGGAAGCTGAGTACGTTGCTGCTTGTGAGGCAGCAAAGGAAGCTGTATGGCTCAAGAAATTCCTTTCTGACCTTGGTGTAATGAGAATGGAGCAAGTTCCAATCACATTGTTTTGTGACAACAGTGGAGCAGTTGCACAATCTAAAGATCCAAGGAATCATAAGAAAGGAAAGCACATTGAGAGGAAGTACCATATCATTCGAGATATTGTTGCTCATAGAGATGTGGTGGTAGTAAAGATTGAAAGTGCAAATAATCTAGCAGATCCCTTTACCAAAGCCTTGTCTCAAAGGGCTTTCGAGTCGCATTTGGAGGGAATGGGAGTTAGATTAGTGCACAATAGTCTTTAGGGCAAGTGGGAGATTGTTAGGATTAGTGCCCTTAAATCCTATTGTATGATGCTATGTATGATATTAAGTATGACATTATGTATGACTTAATATTATGATTAATAAATTTGTTTTATTATTATCTGAAATAATGGTAATATGAATATTTGGACATTATCATATAGTCCATGAGATACATAGTATGTGATTTATTTGAAAAGTCACAGAAGATATAAATCACAAGTTCTTTGCAAACTCAGAATTATAGTTCGTAGTCGGTAACAAAATTGGGCATTTTATCTGCGAAGACTATAACATATCAACTAAGATGATTTGTCTTGATCATGGAAGTGGAGACTTTTAATTGATGTGTTGATATGTTTTAAGAGTTAAGACATATTGAACTGGACCACTGTGAGATTTATTATTCTCCTAAAGACTGTCAATTGAATAATAAATCTCACGACTTATATTTGCATGAACTCTTAATCCTGAGTGAATAATGGACCTAATCATGAGGTGTAGGTTGCTTTGATATATCAGGAGTGAGATCTAAAGTAACGGTCAAAACCTCAGTATGTTGGGCAGCCACATTTAGTATTGATGGAACATATATTCTCAAGATGGAATTCATAGTCTCTTAACGGAGATACAAAATATTCCCTTGAGATAAGTTTAATGGGTTTGTTATTCAGAGTGTTAGGCCTAACCACTTTGGTAAGAAATTACTAAAGTATATATTTATGGAATTGGATTTCATAAATATATAATGAATAACTTAAAAGTATTAAACTGGGTACTCAAAGATTAAGATGTAGTAATCTACAAAGTGGCAGTCTACTTTTATGACTTTGTATTACTACGAATATTTTATGAAGGGGTTGCATGTACAATAAAGTTTTGGGATATATTTATAGATAAGGCCTAGAGTGCAACTGTATTTATGTAGTGGTATTAAATATAGTTCATGGTAACTTTGGACTTGTCAAGAGTTGACAGAAAAGCCTAAGGCCCATTAGAGCTAGTGTCTTATTGGTCCCTTTTGGTCCCACTCCAAGCCACATACTAGAGCCCAATTGGAAAGGCCCAAAAGGCTAGCCTAATTAGATAATTAGTTATAAGGAGAGAAACATACAGAATTTTGAACAACAACTTACATGAAAATGGTTTGTGTATGAGTGTTGGACACTCTTAAATTCTCTCTTGAACATTTCATATAACTGATTGAGAGACCACACATCTTGGGCGTTAGTAGAATTGGAGTGAAGATTAAAAGTATTCCCAATTGTTTACAATCTTTGTTTTGAAATTCACCACACCAAGGTACACTCTCTTGTTCTTGTATTTTGAAATTTACATAGTGCATGTTATCAATTGCGAATGAAGTAGATCCGTTATTTTTCCACTGCGTACATGCATATTTCCATCACTGTCATGCAAAAAGTAGTGTACTACCACCCTCTTAAGTTTATATTTTTCACTATGCTTCTGTGGCAGGACACCTTCCGTCATGTATTGCACAAACGGACTTCTCTAGTCTTCATTGGTGAAAACAGCATAACTTTCCTCCCTGTCTGCAGCCAAATGGCAAGCCTCGCACTGGGTTTCCACTAGGTCTGCATCCTTACCCATGCTTGGCCAATAAAAACTCACTCTCTAAAGTCTACGATAAAGGCTGATCTCATCGCGGAACCCACAGGTTCTGCCATACACTTCCTTCAATTTTCTTTGGGCCTCTTCTTGCCCTATACATCTTAACAGAATTCTTCTTGGCATCCTGCGGTATAATTCCCCTTTCATCAAGGTGTAATCCTTCAATGTCTTCAAATCTGCCATATCTCTTTCTTTCATCAAGGATTCCTTTATAGGGATTTTCTAATCCCCCTTACACCCTTGTTCCTCCTAGAACCTTTCTTGTAGTATTTCAATGATAGATTCCCTTCGCTTACTGACCTCAAATTTGGTGCTACTTCCTTTAAAGGCTATCTGTGATCCCAATGTAGCCAGTCTGCGTACCAGTTCTCACTCCTTTGAGCGTGCTCTATCTCAAATGTTGAAATTCTTTCCTCCATTTTCTGGGCCAACGTCCTGTACGGAGCCAAACTTGGTTCCTTCAAAGAGAAGCTTCCTTTGGCCTGGCAAACCACCAGATTGGAGTCACCTATTACCTTCAAATGCTTGATCCCCATTTCGAGGGCTGTGGCCAACCTAGTGAGACAGGCCTCGTACTCTGCAGTATTGTTTAAGCAAGAAAACTCCAATTTGAACAAGAGTGCTACGACCATTTCTCCTTTATGATAGAGGACTATTCCTGCACCTCCTGAGTGGGCCGTGGAAGAAACGTCAAACTTCATCACCCACTGCTCTTCGATTACTTCTACTGTGGCCACTTCCCCTGGAACTTCGTCTTCCAACGAGAATTCCTCTTCTCCTAGGAATTGCGCAAGCAAATCAACTATAGCCTGACTCTTTACTGCCTTAGGTGTTCCTGCCTTTAAATCATATTGTGATAACTGTAACAGCCACTAGGATATCCTCCCAGAGAAGATTGGCTGCTGAAGAAGAGCCTTAATTGCGTGGGACTTCGTCATCAAACATATCTCATAGGCTAGGAAGTAATGGTGTAACCTTTGTGATGCGTATACTATTTCCAGGCATGCTCTTTCGGCTCTGGGGTAGTGGGTCTCTGCATCCTTTAAAGCGCGACTCACGGAATAGACTGGTTGCTCGACACCATTTCCATCTTCTTGGGCGATCAAAGCACCTATGGCATATGGGCTAGAGGCCAGGTAGAGCAACAGTGGCCTTTTGCAGATTGGGGCTTGCACCGTAAGGAGGTTTGTCATAATTTACTGCAACCTTCTAAAGGTTGTCTGCTATGCCTCTCCCCACTCAAAGTTTTGTCCCTTCTAGTGCAATTTGGCGAAGGCTGAAGTGATTGATGCCAAGCCTAAGATGAATCTCCATATATAAGAGACTTTCCCTAGAAAACTCTTCAATTCCTTCACTATGGTAGGCGGCTTCATGGTTGCTATAGCTGTGGCTTTGGTCGAGTCCACATTTATTCCCCTACTGTGGACTAGGAATCCCAAGAATTTCCCAGATGACACTCCAAAGGCACAATTGAGGGGATTCATTCACAACTTGAAAACTCTGCATCTTTCAAACACCTTTATTAATACTTTGACATGGTCCTCTCGTCTCCTTGACTTTACAACTATGTCATCCACATAGTCTTCCAGCTCACGATGCATCTAATGGAAATATGTATGTACGCAACGGAAAATTAACGGATCTACTTCATTCGCAATTGATAACATGCACTATGTAAATTTCTGAATACAAGAACGAGAGAGTGTACCTTAGTGTGGTGAATTTCAAAACAAAGATTGTAAGCACTTGGGAATACTTGTAATCTTCACTCCAATTCCACTAATGCCCAAGATGTGTGGTCTCTCAATCAGTTATGTGAATTTGTTCAAGAAAGAATTCTAGAGTGTCCAACACTCACATACACCATTTCATGTAAGTTGTTCTTTCAAAATTATGTATGTTTCTCTCCTTATAACTGATTATCTAATTGGGCTAGCCTTTTGGGCCTTTCCAATTGGGCTCTAGTATATGGCTTGGAGTGGGACCAATAAGACACTAGCTCCAATGAGCCTTGGGCTTTTCTGTCAACTCTTGACAAGTCCAAAGTTACCATTAACTATATTTAATACCACTATATAAATATAGTTGCACTCTAGGCCTTATCTATAAATTATATCCCAAGACTTTATTATACATGCAACCCCTTCATAAAATATTCGTAGCAATACAAAGTCATAAATGTAGATTGCCACTTTGTAGATTACTACATCTTAATCCTTGAGTACCCGGTTTAATCCTTTTAAGTTATTCACCATATATTTATGAAATCCAATTTCATAAATATATACTTTAGTTTTACTAAAGTAGTTAGGCCTAACTCTCTGAATAACAAACCCATTAAACTTATCTCAAGGGAATATTTTGTATCTCCGTTAAGAGACTATGAATTCCATCTTGAAAATATATGTTCCATCAACACTAAATGTGGCTGCCCAACATACTAAGGTTTTGAGCGTTACTTTAGATCTCACTCCTAATATATCAAAACAACCTACACCTCATGATCAAGTTCATTATTCTCTCAGGATTAAGAGTTCATGCAAATATAAGCCGTGAGATTTATTATTCATTTGACAGTCGTTAGGAGAATAATAAATCTCACAGTGGTCCAATTCAATATGTCTTAACTCTTAAAACATATCAACATATCAACTAGAAATCTCCACTTCCATGATCAAGACAAATCATCGTAATTGATATGTTATAGTCTTCGCGGATGAAATGCCCAATTTCATCACCGACTACTAACTATAATTCTGAGTTTACAAAGAACTTGTGATTTATATCTTCTGTGACATTTCACATAAATCACATACTATGCATCTCATGGACTATATGATAATGTCCAAATATTCATGTTACCATTATTTCAGATAATAATAAAACAAATTTATTAATCATAATATTTAGTCATACATAATGTCATACATAATATCATACATAGCATCATACAATAGGATTTAAGGGCACTAATCCTAACAGCATAATGTTATGGAATATGGCGGTCATCATGCGTTGGTAAGTCGCGCCTGCATTTTTCAACCCGAAGGGCATCACAGTGTAGGAGAAATTGCCTATGGGTGTTCAGAAAGGAATTTTCTCCGCATCTCTTGGCGCTATTTGAATCTGGTTATATCCGCTGAATCCATCCATAAAGGAAAACATGGCGTTTCTTGCTGCAGAGTCTATTAGTAGGTCCATGTTTGGCAGCGGGAATTCGTCCTTCAAGCAGACTTGGTTAAGATTTTTGAAGTCTATGCAGCACCTTATCTGCCCATTTTTCTTCTTCACTGGCACGATATTAGACAACCATCGCGGGTGTTGGATGGGTTTAATGAAACCAGCGGCCAATAGCTTTTACACTTCTTTTACTATTTGTTCTTCTATCTCAATATGAAACATTCTGGCAGACTGAGCCACCGGCTTAGCTCGGGATCTACGTTGAGCATGTGCACTACCAATCCTAGGTCTAACCTTAGCGTCTCGCTATAGTCCCATGCTAAAATATCTCTGAACCCTTTCAACAACAGTATTTGTCTTGACTTTTCTTCCTCTGACAGTTTCGAACTTATCGAAATGGGTCTTGGCTTCTGTGGGTCGGTACCCAAATCGACTTCTTCCAATTTCTCTTTTGCTGTTACTTGTGTACCTTTTTTTGCCGTAATTCCCTCCTCTTTTTCTGTATTGCTTTCTTATTCTGAACTTTCCAGGCTACACAGCACACCAAACTTTTATGTTGTGGCCCTTGTTTGGGACCTACTTATGCATCGTAAGTAGGCCTCGCGCACCTTCATAACTTGTAGACTATTCTGCCGTCAGGGGTCCGAACTCTGACGCATCGTGGTGCATCACTTAACTCCAAAGCAGGCGCTTCTTTCCTCTTCTTCCTTTGCATTAGCAGTCCCCTCAAATCGGGCTCCAAGCCATCTTGAATATCCTCCCATTTGGGGAAGAAGGTGCCTTGTGGTTTAGACACTGAGCTTTCACCGGATGGGGCCCACTCATCGTAAAACATGGTTTCTACTAAATAAGCCTCTGCTTGCTCGAAGGGTGACAGGTTTACCACTATCCGTATCATTCAGTCGTTCAGCCTTCCCTACACGTATTAATGGTAGGTAGATGGGACCAACTGGTGTTTATGCAACCACAGCCTTCCCAATAATATGTGATATGAGACTTCTGTTTTCACTACATGGAAGAGGGCCACAAGGGCTATTGGTCCCACTTTCAACCACAACTGGATGTGGCTTGCGTATATTCACCTTTTCCCATAAATCCTATCACCTCTATTGGGCACCCCTGTATTTTCCTTTCTGAAATTCCTGCTGCTTGCAATGTGCCCAGCAGAATGAGGTTTACAGAAGCACACGTATCGACCAAGGCTCTTTTGATAGGGATTTGGTTTTTGGAGGCCGCTAGGTAGAGGGTTCTCCTATGATCTGAATACCCCACTTCCATGTCTTCATCACTAAAAGTGATCTCGTTTGTGTCTTGTAAGAAAGCTTTGTCAGCTTTGGCTATTGCCGACAAGCACTCTACTCCTGCCCCTGAAGTAATGCTTACTAGAGCCTCTGTGGCAATTCTTCGCTCATTTACTGTGAGTTCCAACTGATCAAACAAGTTCCTAAACCTAGAACTTCCTTGCAAGGTGGTAATTGCTGCAACAGGCAAGGCTAGGCTTTCCTCCTCGTCTTCCCCTGGATCCGCGCAAATGATGGCTGCTGCCACTCCCTTTCCCTTGTGGTTCGAAAGCGGGTTTCTTTGAACTTTAGGTTGAGATAACTCAAGAGTTCCTTATTTGATTCTTCGATGTACTAATCTGCGAAGTGCCCAGCATTCTACGGTAGGGTGTTGCACATAATTGTGCAAATGGCAGAAACGCAGTCTCTCCACTCCTCTTCGGTTGGTTCCCTAGAAAATTGGTTGGGCTTGAAAACCCCATTTGCAATCCATTTATCTAGGAGCACATCTAGCTCCTTCGGTGTACATGGCAATGGTAGAGGAGTCTCATACTCCCTTCCATCCGATTTCCTTTTCCTTTCGCCAGTAGATACTGCTATGGCTTGTGGAGTGGTCTTCCGTTCTTTAGGCTTGTCAGAGCTTGGCCTTACCATTTGGGCGGTCTTCTTGGCTTTCTGCAGCAACTGTGTGAACTGGGAGATTTCTAAGTTCTCCAAAATAGCTCTGTATTCCATAATCATGTTACCCATACACATCTCCACTAATGTCTTTTCCTCACAATAATCATAGCAGTCAAGAGCTATGTCTCTGAATCTCTTGATGTATTCCATTAAATTTTTGCCACTTCTTTTCTTGGTTGCTTGCAAAGTTGCAAGCGTTACTGTCTCCTTTCCATAAAAGTATTTAGTGCAAAACACATCCACCATGTCATCCCATGTCGGGATTAACCCTAGTTTCAAACCGGTGTACCAAGTGTACGCTCGGTCACATAGGGATTTGGAAAATTCCCGAAGACATAAGTCCTCATCTGCCGCATAGGGACCGAGGGTGTCAATAAACTTGCTCACATGTTCAGTAGAACTTCCTCTTCTGCCATCGTATTGTGCAAAAGTTCGTGGTTCATACCTCTCAAGATATGGCTTGCTGAGTATTCTCAGCGAATAAGGAGGCCTTCGTGCATAAAATCTTTCCTTAGGCGCTTTTGCCCTTTCTTGTTCTAGAAGCGCTACAACTTCGGCCATGGTAATGAAACGCTGCTCCGCATTCTGTGGACCACCTCCCACAGGGATTTCTTCCTTGTCTACCGCATGCTCTAAGTCATGTTGGCTTCCTTTTTCTTTTGTCTTCTCCGCATTCATTTTGTGAATTTCTTCCATTATCTGCTGCTGGGAATGCTACATAGACTGTAGCACCTCGATGAAAAAGTTGGCATTATCAGTGGGAACTCTTCGTTGTCGCTAAGGTCCAGCCCCCGCTCCGTTGACACCTTCTGCCTAGTTGGGCTGGTGCTAGTAAGGCGTTGCTGGTCTTGACTTTGCCTGCGAGGGCACGACGCTCACGTTCCGCGTCGTCTTTGATCTCGAGGGCATAGCTTGCAAGGGATTTATCTACCTTCCCTGTCTTTTTCCCAACTCCCTAGTGAAGTCGCCAATTTAAATGTGGTGGGCCTTTTTGTATTCTGGGCTAGACTGTTCATGCTGTACTGTGGCCCGATAGTTTTGGGGTGAGAGAGTTGGGACTGGTTAAACTGAAACCCACCTTAAGCCAACTTGTGCAAAAGCCAGGACCCCCTTACAGAGATCTTGATTACGTGTCCACGGCAAGGGATGCTGTGATAAAAAGGTTATGGTAGGAGAGACATAATATAACATGGTAATAAAAAGAGGCATTCTAACTAAAATGCTTGCTGTCAACCAAAGATAATATTTAAACAATTTTGCAACAGGAAAACGCGATAATGTAAGTATGACAGAAATAAGTTAGCAACAAAAGAAACAACGTTAATGCCTAAACAATCATGATAAGAGAGGGGAAGGGGATTAGTTTGCTAAACTTGACTCCTTTGCAAATTTAAGTCCAAGAAGGGAACCAATCTCCAATGTAGGCAACCTCATAGGGAAATCCTGTCATGGAAATTGCCCACTTTGGAAGAATGGACCTAAGTGGCTTAATCTCGAATCCTTTAACTTGCTAAAGAGTAGGCTATTGAGAGGGAGAGAAGGGAGTAGCCTATTGGTGCATGCCCTATCACACTTTAGTTTTCCTCATTTCACTTCCTACTCTCTTTTTTTCTTTCTTTTTGTTTATCCTCTCAGTTTTTCTCTTCTTTCTATTTGTCTTTTCTATCTATGTTTCCTGCTGTTCTTCCTTGTTCTCCCCCGTTGTTGTTTACTGTGCACAACTAAGACCTTTTTATATTGCCTGCCGTGATAAGATTTACCATTTTACCCCTCAACTGCTTTTGGCTTGTTGTGGGTGTCCTTCCTTGGCCACCCACTAGTCTGCTAGCTACCCATTCCCAAATAAAAGGAACTTTGTTTTATTTTCTTGCTTTCTGTAGCATCCCCATCCGAATAAGGGTTGGGTATTCTCTTTTACTAACTCCTATGGCATGCACCTAGTGATTCCAACTCATCTTTCCCTATTTTGGGTGGTATGTCATCCCAGCAGGACATCTCCCCCAAAAGAGCTTAAGTAGGAATCCCAGAATATACTTTCCCCTTCTCCCCACCACCAAACCATACCCTCTCTTACCTCTGACCCATGGCCCACCGCCCTTGTATTGGCTGGGTACAAATGGGTGGTGCATAGGCCTTGTGCATGCTCCACTCCCATATGAATCCATGGCTTGTCTACCGTTCATGCATTTGCCATTGCCTACAGGTTTGTTTGGTCTTGCTGCGCATTCTGCTGCTTATTTTTAACTCTTTGTGGCATTGAGTCATTGGGTCTTCATTCTTTGCATCTCGTTTCTTCTTTGGGCTAGGTACTGATTGAGCATGGGCCTTTTCTTCTTTAGTTCAGCCCCTGTCTCTTTTTATTTTTGGTTCGTGGGTCAATTGGTACTCCTGCCACATAGCTGCACTGCTTCTGCTATGGTATCACTTAACTTGTGCTTGCTGGGCCTTATTTGGGCCTGTCGTGTATTATTCTTTTTCTTCGCTTACATCACCCAGTATTTCTGCTGGGTCAATTTTCATATCATCTTGGGCTTCCTTGGCCCATTTTATTCCTTTGGACATCCTTGACCCACTTCATTCCTTTGGGCATCCTTGGCCCATCTCATTCCTGCATTCCCATGGGCTTTCGCTAAATCTTTTGGGCTTCCCCGGCCCAATTACCATATCCTTTACTTTTGAGGTTTGTTAGCCTTTGCACCAATCCGATTTACTAATTCCTTTCTTTGGGCTCCTCTGGCCCATCTTTGCTTGCTTTCTACTTCTTACGATTCTCATGGGCTTACTACTTCCTTTCTTGGGGCTCCCTTGGGTCCATTTGCTTTCTTTAAGGCCCTTTTACTATTTTGTGGGCCTGTGTACGATTGTTCCTGCGGTATGGGCCTAATGGTTTTTCTTACTTTGTTAATTCTTCTTTCTTCACCCCTTGTTATATTGTTGGGCTTCTTCTTGTCATTGGCCCTTTTCTTTTTTGCCAAAATGGGCCTCAACACCATTTTATTTGTATGATCTTGCATTTTCAAAGCATTTGCGCACATATTCATTAAACATGCTTGTTTTTTGTCTTTCTAATCTTTTTATGTGTTCATCATTATGCATCTGAACACAAATCTCATAAATATCTCCTGATAATCAATATATGCAAAAACATCTATGTTTCCACATTTTATCTACTTTTAAGCATGCCTTATAAACTAGACTATGTTTTAAAAACTTCAAAAGTGGAAGGCCACATGTAATTGCCTAGCAATTTACAACAGACCTTTCCTTACATGGTGGAATACTAACTATATAGCTCATGTGCTGAAATGAAAAGAAACAAAAATGACTCCAACAAGTCAAACATGGCCCAAATGGTCTGATACCGACCTGCATAGTCTCCTAAAGTCGGTGAGAAGAATCGGATCATCCAAGGAATAGGTACGGAGCAACCTTGCTGCGTCAAAGCCTAGATCTTTGGCAATCTCCCTAAGTCGGCTATACGAATGTCGAAGACAAACCAACTCCCTCTCTATACTAGGACTCGAGGTGCAACCCTGCCTCTCTGTATCAAGCAAAGCATGCAAGGTGCCAACCTCTATAGTAGCAACTTTCAATGCCTCCTCTTTCTCGGCTACCTCAGTCTGTAGATGACAAAATGCCAACTGTGGCTCACTAGGGTCATCAACCCGCCCATATTCCAAGCTCAAAGTGGAATGGATGAAGGACCAAGCATCCAATAGCTTCAATGCTAAATCATTAGCTCTGTTGCTCACCTCAACACAACTGGCCTCCACTATGGCCCTCTCCTCATCTCCGGTCTAATCCAAGATGGTAAATCTTTGAGTAAGATCTGCTAGCTTACACTCCAAGCTAATAACTTGGGATCTCAACTGGATACACTCTGCCTTTGTGTCTAAAGGGACCGAACCCCTCAACTCAAACTCTACTCTAAGGGTGGCGAGCTCAGCTTCATAGGTCCTCCCCATCTCATCATAATCCTCAACAGTGGCATCAAGAAGCTCTCTACAACAATCCCTGTCCCTGATAGCCTCTGTCAGGCTCTTTCTCAGGTCCTTAAGAGTACTCTCAACTCTAACCTCAAACTCTAGTGTATAATCCCTCACTATGTTAGTCGGAAGGTAGGGATCAAGAAGATCTGGAACCGATAGATCAATAATGAAACACAAATCCCTGGTAGCTCTCCACTCTCTAAACTCAATAGTGGACCACTCATGATCGTCCCCAGGACAAGTAGGATAGTCAATAGTCGACCTACGCTCCTTCCAGAAATCAGAATCGTGATTTATGATGACTACATCAATATCTAGGAGCCCATAATCACAAGTGATGACAGAAAGATCACTAAGTCGAGGGATATGTTGATTACCCCCAAACTGCCTCAAGGCCATACTTGGAAAGTACCTTGTACAACCCCAAATGCCCACCAAAAGGATGCCATGTAAACCAACACAATAGGTCCAACCCTGCTACCTAGTAACTCCCCACTTAACTCTCTGTGTCCTGTCAATGGAACCCAAGCCAAACAGATACTATAACCAACCAGCGGAGTCCCCAGCAAAAGGAAGACCAAGGGCCCCGGTGATCTTAACTTTATTCTTCCTTAAAAACCCGGCGGGCTATGCACTAGATATCACACTCAGATGAATACAGAACCACAACTACAACAGATGCACACAACAACCAAGCCTACCATTACCCATCTCGTGGCACAAAGAAAGAGACCAAATAGTCTCAGAGAGGAGAGAGGGAATAAAAGAAATGCTATAAGGCAGAGTACTCACCAGGGGTAGAATTGCAAAGATGATGGAACCTGATTGAGAAGGGAATAACACTATACCAAAGAAGGCCACCATGAATGCCTGGCGTCTGTAGAAGACCCAATGATCCTCCAAATCAACAAAGTCTCCTCGGTAAGCAGCGGGGCTCTCAGCTTCGCTAAACCGACAGATTAGAAAATCCTAAGGGATGCTACCTCCCAAACCACTCCCATATTGGGTCAGAACATCCACTACATGCATCTTCAGGCCTAATAGATCTGCCAACCACTTGCAAAAATGAGGTCGATTCGGAGGTCGATAAACATGACTCACAAGGGTAGGAAAAGAAAGAAAGCGATCATACTCCTCCAAAGTAAGGACCAAGTCCACATCCCCAATGGTGATGCACCTCAAAGCAAGATCCCAACAACTAACTATGGCCTCTAGTAAATGCCAATCTAAAGGGGTATGAGTGAAGTGGCATCTCTGAGGAACTGCTTGATGTAGGCCCGATCCTTGGAAGAGAATGAGGTCCACCATATCTTGAGCTCCCTCTCATGAAAAGTCTCCTGCTCAAGCTCCACCATAGTATTATAAGTCATGAGCCCAAGAAAATCCATGCTCAGTTCTAAAAGAATCCGGTGTTCTGATGAAGATCCATGTAGAAAAGCATGAAAAAATGGTGTTTCTTAGAGTTTTCAGTGAAGAAAAAGGGAGGCACCTAGCCTTTATGCACGCTTCCCAAGGTCAGCACACCTTGTATGGCTGCCGGCCCTAGGCGGCGCACCATGTGTGGCCGACGCACCTCAGGACATGTGCCAGGATTTTAATCCCCTAGCACAAACCCACATATACTCTAAGCCTAAATCCAAAGGATGGAGGGTTTTAGACAGCTCTAGAGCGAAGATTCTCTCGATTTTTGCACTAACAGTGGTGCACGACAGGTTCAGTAGCAAACTAGTCCCTCAAAAGATTTTTTCACACAACTGAGACCGCACAAAGCCTACATTGGGGTAGTTTATCTTTGCCCATCTCATCCGGGATCCCGAAATATCTTGAACCTCATTTTCAAAACCCAATTCACCTAGTTTAGGGATCGGTTCAACCCCCATCGCCAAGACATGTAATGGGATAGTGCCAAGGCCATTCCAAATCACTAATAGTGATCCATCCAGCATGGTATGAAGGTAGCAGAAGTTATTTCCCGCATGTAATTCGTCAAGGGAACTTTTCTCGAAGCACCGATCAGTTCAGTCGATAACCGAGTCAATCAGTGCATCCCGTCGAATGGTGAGTCCAAAATATTGCTGGGGAAATCCATGATCATCATCAGGGTTGTCAAGAAACCCATATCATCCAGTGCGATTCTAATCCCACTTCAAGTCGGTTGATCATTTTAGAACCACAAAAAATCCTACACTAGGACAGTTTATTTTGCGTGGTTCAGTCCATTTTTTGCTAATCAATATGCTCAAGAACGGGTCCATCCCGCCAGGAACCTTTCCTCTCATGATAAGAACTGCATAAAACCTACACTGGGGCAGTTTTATTTATGCAGTCTCTCCTCTTTCCATGTCCCTCAGCAAGTCAATCAATGTTAGATTTTATCGGTATACTCGTGAAAATACGGTGCGATGCAAATGAAACGATACATGAGTAACAGCAGTGGTGCAACTGGCTTATAAATGTTAAAGTGCTACTGGCAAACATACCTCTAAGCCTACCAAGAGGCGATATCAACATACATCTGAGCTTACCGAGAGGCGATATCGAGAAAAATACATCTGAGCCTAACAAGAAGCAGCGGCATACATACATTGCAACTTACCAAGGGGCGATATCAACACATATCAGGAGCCTACCGATAGGCGAAATCTAGAATCATACATGTAAGGCCTACCAAGAGGCGATATCATCATACATTCGAGCTTACCAACAGGTGATATCTAAAAACATACATGTAAGGCCTACCAAGAGGCAATGTCCATACACACATCAAGAGCCTACCAAGAGGCGATATCAAGAATCATACATTTGAGCCTACCAACAGGCGATATCTAGAAACATACATGTAAGGCCTACCAAGAGGCAATGTCCCTACATACATCAGTAGCCTACCGAGAGGCGATATCATACATCAGGGCCCACTATGGGGCAACATAATACATACATGTCTAAAGCCTACCAAGATGCAATATAAAAATACAGTCCAAGCCTACTAAGAGGCAATCCAAGATATACATGTCTGGCCCACCGAGGGGCACAAAATACAAAAAAAAAAAAAAAATGAAAAATACCCACGCAGGGGCTATATCATCATAATGATACGACATACATAGCTGGCCTAACAGTGTCATTAGCAAAGCGCCCAGCATTGCCGTTATCGGCATCATCACCTATAACGGAACCTATAGAAGGACCGGCTTGATCCTCCGAAGAACCTTGGGCATATCCCGGAACCTGAAATGGTGCCTGATTTGGTACAGGGCCCCATGCCCAATCATCCAAAGGGGCATATCCCCAACTACCGGCTGATCCTAGAGAAGTAAGCATATACTCTAACTTATGTCATCGAATAGGAGGGTCTCTGCAAGGAATATAAGGTGCGGGAGGCACAGGCATCCTATGCCCCCTTAACTTGCCGATCAAAATGCCGATGTACCCATGGAGCATGCCTATCATAGGTCCCTATATCTGACACCACTCTCATGGCCGACAGCAGCCGGCAAGTTAGCACCGACCGATTGTTGCCAAACAGGCAACTACTAATGAAATAAAAGAAGAACAACCTAAAAGTGATGTCATACGGCTCTGCCCCCTAAGTTATGTTCATCTTTAGCCACTCCATACGAATCTGGGGCTTCTCAGTGTGTCCAAAGTATCATCTCGTTGCCCAGGTAAGGGGATAGCAAATGCCCAAAGCTCGCTCGTGACATCAAAGTCCACAAACTTGGTCGAGACCAGATACCCACCAAATTTAAGGCCCAAGATGGCCATCCAGTTGAGGGGAAAGACTGCATACTCCCCACAGCTCAAATGAAAGGTGTCAGTCTCTACGTGGAATCACTGCACTAAAGTCTCTACTATCGCGTGCCTCATGGAATAGGGCAGAATCCTCAGGAAGTCCTCGAATCCCTGCTCAATCAAAAAAGTGTGGTAGCATGCATTCGTCCTAGAGTCAAACAGGCAGAAAAGGAATGAAAACCAGGCTCCTTGATCACGAGTCCTGTCAATAGCCTACACTCGAAATCAGAAAAGCTTCCAGTTAGAATGCATATCTACATATCTAGATTTGACAAGTGTAAGAGAAAAAGGAACAATCCTGACTCTTTCGAGCCTAAGCGGAAGGATGCCTCTTCATACCATGTTGAAGATGAGTATCATTTATCCTGTCATCGATCTCTCTAGTGTAGGCCTCGGCCCTAGCCAAACAAGGTGGAAACCTCGGTTTACGACTACTGCACCTCGGAGCACCTGGACTTGGCCCAGCCCTATCATCGGCCTCCAAATTAGCATCTATATCAAACATAAGCTCATCTCCAAGCTCATCGCCCCCTGGGCCTCCTCCCTCATCGGTCCAAGGGAACTATAAAGAACTGCCTCCTGAACTAGTGCGGGACTAAGATGAGGCACTGGTTGTCTCCACTGAACATCGACTCCTAGTGTGATGTGCTATATGTATGCCCCTAGGGGGGTGTGGTGTCATCACCTACATACTAGTTGAAATGGTATCGTCGTCACTGCTAAACGAGTCTGCTCAAGATGGAGCAATGGCAGGAGCCTTCCCGCGATCTCCGCCAGATCTCGCCCATCGAGACATAACCTACAAAAGCAAATTCAAGATTGATTAGTAAACCCAAAATATATGCAATGCAAATAAATAGGTAAGTTTGTCTAACCCTACTGCCTAACACATATCATGATTGTTCATACCAAAATGTCATGTTTCCTCAAAAGTGTAAATATTTCAAAATACCTCCCCTTTAGGATTCAAATTCAGTAGTGACCGTTTAATCCTATCTCTTTGGCCTCAAAAGTGTCAAAATTTTCAAAATACCTCCCCCTTGGGATTCAATTTCAGCAATGACCATTTAATCCCATCTCTTTTGCCTTAAAAGTGTCAAAATTTTCAAAATACCTCCCTCTTGGGATTCAAATTCGGCAGTGGCCATTTAATCCCATCTCTTTTGCCTCAAAAGTGTCAAAATTTTCAAAATACCTCCCCCCTGGGATTCAAATTCGGTAGTGACCATTTAATCTCATCTCTTTTGCCTCAAAAGTGTCAAAATTTTCAAAATACCTCTCTATTGGGATTCAGATTCGACAATGACCATTTAATCCCATCTCTTTTGCCTCAAAAGTGTCAAAATTTTCAAAATAACTCTCTCAGTGCGATTCAAATTCGGCGTTGGTCATTTAATTCTGTCTATCATTTCGATGTTCAAATTTGGCAGCGGTCGTCTAATCTCAACAGGATTCAAATTCGGCAGTGGTCGCCTAATCCTATTCATCATTTCGAGGTTCAAATTCGGCAATGGTCGTCTAATCTCAGCAGGATTCAAATTTGGCAGTGGTCGTCTAATCCTATTTGTCATTTCAAGGATCAAATTCGGCAATGGTTGTCTAATTTTAGCAAGATTCAAATTCAGCAAAGGTCATCTAATCTCATCAGGATTCAAATTCGGTAGTGGTCATCCAGTGGTTGTCTAATCCTATTCGTCATTTCAAGGATCAAATTCGGCAGTGGTTGTCTAATCTTAGCAAGATTCAAATTCGGCAGTGGTCGTCTAATCCAACGTTTTCAAAACTACTCCTATTTTCAAATTTGCGTTGTCATCATGTTTTCAATCTCTCAAAATTTCCATTATCATGCATAGTTTTTCATGTCTACTTAGTTTTCATAGATTTTCGTGTGTTTTCATAGCATTCAACATATGCAAGCTCACCTATGCTACTTGGACATGTGAGAAGATATATTTTCCAACATCATCATGGAATAAATGATAAAAACAAAAACAAAATATGCAAAAATACCAAAAATATAATACTAGCATGCTTTCCTACTTGCTTTGCTACTAACATATTTGCAAAAAATAAAAAGGAAGAGAAAATGGACACTGACCTCAAGTGCAGAACTGAAGATTGAAGCTATGAACTGAAGCTAAAAACTGGACCCGCTAGACAGCGACTTGCTCCAGAAAAATTTTTAGAAGTGAGAAATCAAAGAAATGGAGTTGAAATGGTCAAAATGAGGCCTTGGGGCCCATTTATAGGGGCTTGTACAGCCTCGTGCACCTTGTATGGCCATCGGGTTTGCCCGGTGCACCAACATGGGCCGCCGGTCAGCGTTGACTTGGTCAATGTTGACCGGTTGACTTTTGACCCCCAAATAAAAAAAAGCCAGAGTTTCTTGCCTAGGTTTAAGGACCAAGTCAAAAAGTTTCTCCGAACAAGTTGCAACAGTTTAACCTTGTCAGGTAAAACCGGTCTCGATCCATGAACACTGCAGTTTTTGCACGCAATTTTGGGGTAACAAAATGCAAAATCACATTCTTTATCCAACACCTCTCATTGCACTTGAGATATCAGATAAAGAAAGGGTAACTGTAGACACCTTATTTTGTCTACCCTTGATTTGTGTGCCAAACCCCGAAAATTCCAAAAATATTATCTTTATTCCAAGGGGCTTCAGAAACATCTAAATTGAAGTGGCACAATCCGTTCAAGCATCAGAGCACTCAAAGTGCCATTTCAAGTCAAATTGACAAAAGTACCCCTGGTCAACCCTGGGTTGACCGAAAGTCAAAGTTGGTCAAAATCATCTCAGAACAACATTTTTCATGTTTCTACATCAAACTAGATTCACTCGGAGATTTTCATCAAATTTGACCAAGTTTAACCCGAGCTTGACCCCTGAGGCCCACGAAAACACTAATTTTGATTTGAACATTAGAATGGGTTGAAATCAGCGTCATTGCAAAGAAGAGTGAATTTCTTTTCCAACGACTATTCATGGGTTGAAATCGGAGTTAAAACAATTGAGATATCTTGAATGCCATGCAAAACGCATCAACTTACTTCCTAAGGCCATAACTTTTTACTGAACCATTGGATTTTGAATTTCTTTAGTGTTCTGGAAACTAGACACCCAGAGCTTTCCAGGGACACTAAGATTAGCTCAATTTGAGTCTGGGAAGACCTTTGAATATGCATCTGAAGCGAGACCAAAATAAGCCAAAACTACTAATGTCAGTAGGGGTGGCTGCCTGTGCTAGTGTGGCCGCCGGCCATACAAGGTGCGTCGGAAGCTGCAGGGTTAGTTTTCCACTATAAAAGCTTCTAGACCCCTCATATTGCAACCAAAAAAAAAAAAAAAAAAGATTTTGGACAGTTTCCTAGGCACATTCTCTCTCTCCTTTCTTTAATTTCTCTCCTAAACACATCCAAACACCTTTGATTCTTCTCTTTTCACCACAATCACAAGGTAATGTTCTTGCACCCAATCTTCCTCTCCTTGGTTCCATACTGTGGATTTGAGGTTTAGGGGTGTGGATGTAGCTTTTTAGCTACAATCCACACCATTTTTCTTTTTATAGGATTTTTTTAGCTTTTTCTTCTTCAATAATATGTTTTATTGCTTTCCCTAGCATGTTCTTGCTTCCTAGCATGTCTTTCTAGTATGTTTCCTTGCTTATGCCATGATTTATCGCTTTGATGTTGTTGGCCTAGCCTTATTGAGCTATGATATGTCTAAATTTAATGCTTGTGCTTAGATCCACATGCTTTTAGGCTTCTTACCATGTTTATGCTTAGATTTACATGCCTATGTGTTCTTTGCCATGTCTATACTTATATCTACATGACTTTTGCTTTCTATGCCATGCTTACGCTTAGATCTATATCTTGGAGTGCTCTATGCCTTGTTCATATGTCTAGATCTACATATTGGTTGCTATGCCATGTGCTTCTAAAGCCCTTCTATCTCTAGATGTCTCTCTTTCTAGTGTTTTAGCCCTCATTGGTGGGGTGTAGATCTAGATCCTCTGGGTCTAGGCCTACATCCGCATACCTAGGCCTATATCAAAGGGTTTGGATCATTTCCTTTATGCATGTCTATGTTTGCTTGATTGTTTCTATGTTTTATGCCTATGTTAGCCTCTCTAGATCTAGGCTTTGCTATGCTTTGTGCCCCCCGTGGGCTTGATCTTGGTGGTTGCATTCGTCCCTCCTAGGGTTTGGTTAGGTGTAGCCGCTTGTGAGATACACCTCCACGATGTTGGTGTGCTTGATTCACGCCTTTCTTCGCTCTGTGCGATGTCTATGTAGACACTCAATTTTGCACCCATGATTTAATCAAGGAGAATGACTTGAATGACCATTCAGGTACCTTAAAAATCATGCTTGCATAACATGCATCAATTGGTTCTTGCATTACATACATCAACTTTTCTTTGCATTACATGCATTAATCCATTCATTGCATATCATAAAAATGATCTTGAGATTCTAACGGTCGCAACGGTGTTTCCGGTTTTCAAATCGGACCATCAGATCGAAAGATATCGCATGATCAAGTTTGCACAATTAACATGCATTGCGTCTAGGTAAGGTCGACCACACATGATTAGTTTAAATTAATTCTGATTGGTTAAACCATTAAGATTAATTAAATAATTCTGTGATTCGTTGATAATTAGTATTTAAAATAGGATTGCATGCATAGGAATAAAAGGGATGATTGGATAACAATAAAATTGTAGATAATCTGAACTTTATCAAGATTTATTTTAGGGTATTTATCTACAAGATAATTGTGCTTAAATAGCCTAAATTATCCAGAAAAGAGATGAAAAATCATAGACGGAGGATGAAAACACGTCTAGGTACAAGAATCGGTAAAAAAAACCCTAGAAAAAGAGTCCAAACGGCACCTGAACGCGAAAGAACGTCCGGGGTCCAAGAGCCAATTTGGCACTTTTGGAGTGCCAAATGGCACTCTAAAAGTGCCGAATTCCCATGTTTTGGGTGTTGGCCCAACGACCTTTGAGTGACGATAAGGCACACCCTTTTCGATCTTTTCGCAAAAGGATGCATCCGGATTCACACCCTAATCATCCATACCTATTTTTAGAGTCCTCTGACCTCTATAAATTGAGACTGAACTTCATAATTCAGCACCTTTTTTTTTTTTTACGCTCTGGGAGGCATATGTTTTAGACTTTCAAATTACTCATATTTTCTAATCCCCTATCTGGGTGTTGCTGCTTAAATTAGGGTTTTTAGGTTTCAAAGAGAATTGCATAATTTCTTTGAACCCTAAAACATCCTCTCAAGAACAAAGAGTGCTCATGCAAGAGGTTGTTTCTTAACCCTTTTTCTTATGATGTGATGATGCATGTTATACCTCTTTCTTTTTCAAATATTCATAACATAAGTTGTTAATTTGTTTTGTTGAAGCGTGGTCTTGATTCTTTTTTATTATTGTTATGATCTCTTTCTTAGTTTCAAAATCTATATGTTACCAATTCTTTTTCTCAAATAAAAACGGATCTGTATCTTCATTAGATGTAGATCTAATTTAAAAAAAAAAAAAAAAAAAAGACGGATCTGCATCTTCATTAGATGTAGATCTGAATTTTTCTTAAAATAAAACAGATCTGCATCTTCCTTAGATGCAAATCTAAATTTTTCTTAAAATAAAACAGATCTGCATCTTCCTTAGATGTAGATCTGAATTTTTCTTCAAAATAAAACGGATCTCATCTTCCTTAGATGCAAATTTGAATTTTTCTTCAAAATAAAATGGATCTCATCTTCCTTGGATGTATATCTAAATTTTCTTTAATCAAAACTGATGTGTATCTTCTTGAGATACATATCTAATTTTTTAAGGCATGCAGATTTTTGAAATAAAGAAAGAGATCATATATTGTTGTGTTTGTGTTTGTTTTCTTTAATTCATGTTGCATGAATTTATTTTATGAGTGAAACTCTCTTCATAAAAAATCTTTTTCATATTTTTTAAAACACATACAAACAGATCTGATTTTTTCTATTATCAAAAACCATTTTTTAATATCACAACACAGATCTGAATTTTTATCTCCAAAAACCACTTTTTCTAAATACTACAAAACAAATCTGGTATTTTGACAAATCAAAATCAATTTTTTCTACCAATCAAAACAAATATGATTTTTTTAAACAAAAGAAGAGACTTCATTCATAAATAAATTTATGTGATTTAATTTTAGTCTCACATGTTCAACATATCATTCATGACATGCATAAAAAGGTACATAGGTCACAAGAGTCTAGAAGACCAGACTTTGTCTAGGCGGAATAGGTGCCTAACATCTTCCCATTCTGTAACCTAGCCTCCGGATTTAGATCTTTGGCTATGTAGATCTAGCCTTGTCTTTATTTTATTTTGGGTAGAATGTAAATAGGACAAAAAGCCATGTATTTTTGGTAGATTGTAACTAGGACCCAAAGCTATGTAATTTTCAAGTTTTTCAAGATATGTAATTTTTTATTCAATCAATGAATGGAACAATTCAGTCACGTATTTTATATTTAGTTTTTCTTTTTCTTTTTTGTATAAAAAATAAGTGGTGACTCCACACCACTTACCCAAAAAGAGAGGTGCCCTAAAAGGTACCCGAATCTCTTTTTTGGGAGCCACTACTTTCGAGGTCTCTCATAGTCTATATGCTTGCCTTGCTTGCTTGGTGCCACCCGTTTGGCTTTCTTTGCTTCTTTTGCATCTTTGCACTTTGCCTACATGTTCATGCATGAGTCTGTGTGTCATCTGTACTCCATGAAACTATGGATACTCGATCCAAACCTACATTTGTCCTACTAGGACACCCTCTTTTGTTTGATAACATGCTTGTTTGCCCTTTCATACACTTAGCATGCTTTATTTAACCCCATTTGGCTTTCTTTGTTCGTATGTTCCGTGCATGCTCTCCTGATCTCCTTTGTTTCTTTCTTTGCTTGTCTGCTAGCTTGTTTCTTTGTCTTTACATGTACACACATGGAGCATGGATGCTTGGAGTGAGGGCGTGACCTCCTAAGCATAAGCGAAAAGGGAAAGGATGCCAGCAAGAGGATGCAAGCCCACAAAGGGCAATGTTCAGTAGATTAGGGACCCTAGCCCCTCTAAAGTGGTTTTCTCCTTCTCCATCTCTCGAAGCCTCTTCTCTAAAGCATGTATTAGGGTTCCCCCTCTCCATGTACCCCCTTTGCTTTTCCTACTTCTTGCTTGGGCTGCGCTCCTTAGTTATGGCAATGTCTGTTTTTACATTTCCTATACCTTACTGGGATGGCCCTTGGAACATTAGCAATGTCTGTTTTACTTTTCCTGCTCTATGTGATAGCATTGTGCATGATGTATGTATAAATATATATATATATATATGCCTGCATATGTGTGGGTGATCATGCATTTTGTACGATGTTAGGCACCCAAAACCGCCCAGCCCTAAGGTTGGCTTCCCATCATTGTGTCTTATGTCTTAACCCTATTAAAGGCACACTCAATACTTGCATCTAACTCACACACACACTAATCATGCATCTAGTAACCAACATGGCATCAAACATCCCTAACCATACATCTATCATGCTCGCAAACAAAGCCTACCACACATCTAATCATGCATAATATATCACCATAGACCCTAGCATTTTACTATCATACATATCACATCCAAGGCAGCACATAGGCATAGAAAGATCCAAGCAAACATATGATTGCATCTATACTTCAAGAAGAACTCTACCAAACAAACATGTTTATCTCTGTCATTAAGGCAAAATCATATTCAAAGATGCATGGGAATGTGAATGAATGACTTACCTCACTTACCTTGCAACAAATCAGCACCTATGCCATTCATGCATGAACATGTGAATGCGTGTTCATGGCATCAAAACAAGAAAACATAAGACAAACCATAATTTAAACATGTGAAAAAGCAAATGAATAACAAGCATGTGAAACAGAATATTAAAACCACAAATATATGAAAAATGATCTAAGACAGAAGTAGAGCATGTGAAATCAGAAATGAAATCAGAAAAATTAGGGTTTCTAGGTAGGATCATGCGTACGCATGAACAAGCCTACATACGCATAATCAAGCCTAAGTATGCATCCAAGATTATGCGCACGTGGGTTTCAGCCCAGAAACCCTAGCAACACAGAAACTAAAGCAGAGCTTCAAAACGATAAATTTAACATCCTAACATGCTTCTAATATAAATCTAAATAGCCTAAACTAAGAACAAATATATCAAAGATAAACAAAATAAAATCTACTCCTAAACATGCATTGGATCTAACAACAAACAAGAACCACATCAAAACATATTCATCAATATATCAAATCATTCAACTTTCCAATCAGAACAATATGAGATAAAACAAAATAAAAATCAAACAAAAGAACACATATTTTAAACATGAATAACATATAAATTAACTAAGAACAACAAAAACACAACTTATAAAAGAACCAAATCAAGGAAAAGCCATGAAGAGAGACTCACCTTGCTATGGAACACAAACTTGATTGATATTTAACTGGCCCCTCAGTGCCTACACAACAAGATTGAACGATAATCAAAGGAATCAAATATATCAATAGTTCATTAGTAATCACAACTCAAAATAAAAAGATGCTCTTGAAGAGATTGTTTGAAAAAGGTTTTTGAAAGAGATTAGAAAATAGTTTGCTGCCTTAGAACTACTAAAGAGAGGCCTTTTCTTTTGTCAAAAACGTGCTAAAGGGCTGCCTTAGGGTTTTCAAAAGAGAAAATAGGGTTTTAGAGAAGATAGAGGCCAAAAAATCACTCTCTTTAGCTAGGGTTTTAATTTGAGGCATAAGGTGAGTATTTATAAGTAAAAATTAGGGTTTTGGGGGCTGTTTAATGATCTCTGGACGTGCTCAAGGGTCTATGGGCCAGCCCACATTGATGCGAATCTCAATCGACATGCTTTGAGACCTAACAAATAATATTGGAATATTTGCCCAAGAAAACTAAAATTCAGATTTTGATAGAAACCCTGACCCAACATTTATAATTGAAATGCAAACCAAAGGTATAAGTAACAGACCTCGACCCAATGATTATAACTGAATCACGAACCGAAGGTATAAATTTTGAATGCCACAAGGAAGAATCCCTAATAAGTTCACAGTTCTTGAAGAACCAAAAGAAGAAGCAATATCTCACGTTTTCTAATTTTTCTTCCATCCTTCTCCATTACAATGAGTGCATGCTATATATAAGACATGACTGAAAATAGGAAAATATAAAAAAAAACGTACTAAATAATAGAAGCCTAAATTAAAGTTGATTTGGTCTAAAATTAGCAGCTCCAAACTAGGAAAACAGCTAAAAAAAAATGTTCTAAATAATAGAAGCCTAAAATTAAGGTGGATTTGGTCTGAAATTAGCAACTCTAGAATAGGAAAACTAGCTATTAATTGGTATGGAGCAGGAAAGTCAATCTGCCATTAATCCACACCATAAATCACGCCCAATTAAGCCAGATTAGCCCTATCTTCTTGGATTAAATTTATTACACCTTCATCTTCTTTTGGGCCAAGCTTAGAGTGTCCTGTGTTAGAATTAGCCCAAATCTCTTGAATCAGCCCATTAAG